>JAWDJE010000005.1:90575000-90742500 GCA_035047345.1 Bradypodion ventrale
TAGAAATGGCATGTATCTGTTCTTTAGTTTTGGCGCGGTTTGCCTTTTGAAACAGAATTAAGCTTTGGACACAACAGGCACCTTAAAGATTAAATGCTGTATTTTAATGTGAGGGTTTGTGGATCAAGTCTACTTCCTCAGACATAAGAGTGAGAATACATAGCAGTGGTTTATATACAGCCTCAAGATAAAGAGACAGTGAATGGTTGGACATAGTTTGCAAATTGTGTGAGTCAATGAGGAATTTCCTGCCTTGTGATGATGTAAAAACCCTGTTTGTTATTCAGTCCTTTTTCCAATGGATATTAGTCCAGTAACATTGATTTAAAGAAAGTTCACATTAAAAGACAGCAGTTACATTTGATTGTTTTAGTTCATGTCTGATATGCCTTCACAGACTAATGCAATTTTGAACTGTTGTTGTTGTTCAGCCACGCAGTCAGTTCCAACCCTTTGTGACCCCCTGGACCATCGCACGGCAGGCACCTCTTTCCTCCACCATCCCTCTCAACCCGCTGTTTGTTTTGCTGGAGAGGTTTAAATTGTTGGTAAAAGTTCCTTAGCTGCACAGTAGACGTGCAGAGACCCACAGAGAATAGCTAAATGTCTTCCAGAATTCACTTAAGGCGAACACAACTTAAACCAATAAGCGTAAATAACGTTTAGACACAACATTCCTCCCCCCTAGTAAAAACAATAACAAATGAAAATAACTTCTGCCAAAGCAGATGACCGGGGAATGGTCAGGGAGCCTACTGTGTAGGACTTAGGAATTTTAGGGGTCAGGACAACCAGGGTCTATGGGAGGGCCGCTGGGCACACTGGAGGACCTAGACTAGCCAGGTTTCCTATGATGAGTGCCGGTCAAGCTGACACTCAAGGCGAGCATCCAGAATTCCCGAATACTGAGGATTAGCCAGCTTTAAAGAGTCTGACTATTAAGGGAGGGGTGACTTGGACCTTGCAACCTCCAAGAAGGCGTGACATACTGTTGGTGACAGAACCAGAAAATAGTGGAAGAGACTGAGACTCTTAACTGAAACCATGAGCGAGGGCATCCTCTACTGCAGACTGGCAGTGTTAAAAACTGTTTGGCAGAGTTAACCCAATGGAAACATATCTAATAAGGGTGCAATGGAACAGTCAGTGCTTTACCCAAAGAGGTGAGACTGTGAAGATTACCTAGAGGATGGTGTCCTGTGTTTCTCTTCCACAGATCCAATTGTGGATATTATTAACGCTGTGGTCTGGACCACGTCTGAGGGAAATTGCTCCATAACATTGGGGGTGGGGGGGACACAGACGTTTGGTGACCAACTCAATATCATGAGAAACCTGAAGATAGGCTTTGGAGCCCAACCCGACTCTGACTCAACTACGGGGAGACCCCCTCTCCTCCTGGGCTGAATTGCTAGCCTGAGTTGCACCTGAGCAGATTTCAAGGGTGCCTGCCCTTGCAGACTCTAAGGTGTTTGAAGAACTCAATGGGACACCCGAGCCTTCTAAGGCAAGTGTGGGACTTTGCAAAAGCAACACTGTTGCTTTTTCAGTTGGCGAGACCGTGCCTAAGACTTCTCCAAACTGACCACCTTGTGGCGACTCAATTTCATCTGAGCCTTGACCTGCCACAAAGAGGCATGCCTTATATTCCCCTTTACCATCCGGACACATGGTCGCATGCAGCTGACCCAACCTAGTGCTGAAGTCTATCAAGACAACCCCCCTCAGACGGGTTGCAGTGGCGAACTCGTCCTGCACCATTTGCAGAAACTTGTTCCGTAATGCAGACAGAATTACCTCCATGCTCCTTTCCTACCCCTCAACCCTCGGGGGACCCGGTGTGAGGGCACACCAAATTTTCAGTACAGACCTGAATATCCCATTGCCTTCCCACAACACATCTTCCCTCTTCACAGACAGTTTATTATGGTCCCTGTAATAACCCGTTAATCCCCAAAAATATAAAGGTGGTGGCCACCCATTCTGAACCCACAGAGTGACCTCGGACAGAAAGAGAAAATGTATTAACACATTCACTGTTACATGGTTGGTTTGCAATGGGCAGGACTGCAACAGCTTCTCTGGCTGGAAGATGTCTGGCCCCACTCTGGCCAGCAGACAGTTTTTATAGAGTTCAGTCTTGGTATAGTCTTTGCATGCGGCAAGTGCCTGGTGGGTCTTCTGTTTCCCGGGCTTGACTGTGGAACCCGAACCCAAAGTTCCCAAAACAACAACAACTGAGGACCCCCATCCCAACCTGACTGGGGTCCCACTGATCTGCATTGATGCCAGAAAAGGCAATACCTAAGGATTTAAACACTGAACTCCTAGGAGGTTGCTCTTACCCTCCTTGACTACGACGAGCGGAAGCTTTGCAGCGATACTTTCGAACTGCACCTCAAAGAAACCCATGCCAAGCACAGGGATAGGGCAACCCTGCACATCCCACAGCTGGACCTGCAGACCCCGCAATGTGGGATGGTTGGCTGGCGGAATCTGGAAAAACTGACGCTGAGCGAGGATTGAGAACAATGATCCTGAGTCGATTTCCATATGGCAGCGACTACGCTGGAGATGGACATCCATGAAGAACTGGACCACACGAGCACTGGAATGGGACCTGGGCTCTTGACTGGCATAGACCTTGGAGACACGCTGCTCTCCGGACCGGCAAACCTTGTTGCTTGCAAACTTTTCGAAGACTTGCAACCTTTGGGACAGATGGACATTGTCTTCCGCAAGTGCTTTGGGGACCTGTAACTCTCTGAGATGCTGGTGGCACTCTCCTGCCTTGTGTTCTGGTTGACTACTCTTTAGGCACATTGCCTCTCTGAACTGGCTTTCTGCACTCACACTCTAGCCCTCTTGGACATTGCAGGGAGTTTCCAC
Organism: Bradypodion ventrale; assembly: GCA_035047345.1. Classification (NCBI taxonomy): domain Eukaryota; kingdom Metazoa; phylum Chordata; class Lepidosauria; order Squamata; family Chamaeleonidae; genus Bradypodion; species Bradypodion ventrale. The sequence continues at coordinate 90,577,890 of JAWDJE010000005.1, forward strand.
CTTGTCAATAGATGTGGTGGTGGACTTTTGACGAACTTCATGCACATGTCTTTCCGACTCTCTCTCTGCTTCTGGGAACTCTGCGGATGGCAAATCTGGACTCTCCGGCCTCTGGTCAGCTGCAGTCATTACTACTGAGGAATGACTCTCCTGGAACTCTCTTTCACCTGCAGTGGCAACTTCGGACATCAGGGCCTCTTTGAATGCCTCTTCGAAGTCCAATGTGCCCTTCTGTAGCCTTTCCCTCAGGGCGTCATCCACGTTCAGCCATGCACAAGTTTCAGCCATCTGGCGCAGTGCAGCAACATAATCTATGATGGCCTCTCCGGGCTTCTGGTTCCACCAAAAGAAGTTTATTTTATTTTATTTATTTATTAATTTTTCATGCTTATATACCGCCCACTCAGGTACAACCCAACTCAGGGCGGTTTACATAGTGGACAGTAAATACATAAAAGACAGATGATAAAACAAAGTTAAAAGTTAAAAAAACCCACCCCTAAAAGGTGCGCAAGAACCGAAGGGACCTTGGGGGAAGGCACACTTCTCTATACCAACCACCCAACGGTACCCCCATCCCCACCCGCACCCCAAACTTGACCCGCCAGCCAGGTCTTTAGTTCCTTTCTAAAGGGCAACAACTCCGTCTGGAGATGCAGTTCCACAGGCAGGAGGTTCCAAAGGGCCGGTGTGGACACGGAGAAGGCCCTCCTCCTTGTGCCAGAGAGGCGAGCCCCCCCTGGCTGATGGCACAATTAGAGAGCCCCTCCGGTCCGCTCTGGTTGGACGGACAGACGTCCTTAGGGCGATGCGGTCTCTAAGATACCCTGGCCCACTACCATGTAGGGCTTTAAAGGTCAAAACCAGCACCTTGAATTGCACCCGGAGACAAATTGGTAACCAGTGCAGCCCCCAAAGCAGTGGTGAGGCATGGGCATAACGTCCTCACCCCATCACCACCCAGGCCGCGGCATTCTGGACCAGCTGCAGCCTCCGAATGGTCATCAAGGGCAGCCCCATGTAGACCGCACTACAGTAGTAGTCTGGAGGTCACCAGAGCATGAGTGACCATGAGCAAAGAGTCCCGGTCCAGGAGTGGGCGCAACTGGTGAATCACCCAAAGTTGGGCGAAGGCCCTCCTGGCCACAGCCGTCACCTGTTCTTTTAGCAGCAGCAGCAAATCCAGGAGGACCCCCAAGTTGAGCACCGGGTTGGTCTGGGGCAAAACAGCCCCATCCAAAACCAAAGATGGTAGCTCCCGGGATAATGCAGGACCCCCTATCCATAGCCACTCAGTCTTGCTAGGATACAGCTGTAGCCCATTTGCCCCCATCCAGACCCCAACAGCCTCCAGACAGCTGGAAAGGACTTTGACTGCATCACTGGGGTCCCCACAGGCCGAGATGTACAACTGTGTGTCATCCGTGTACTGGTGGTACCGCACCCCATGGGAACGGATGATCTCACCCAGTGGCTTCATGTAGATGTTAAATAGAAGAGGAGAGAGTATCGAGCCCTGAGGCACCCCATATTTTAGGGGCCTAGGACTCGACCTCTAACTCTCCAACCACACCGACTGGGTCTGGCCCCTCAAAAATGAGGAAAACCAGGACCACATCGTGTCCTGGATCCCCAAAGTTTACCCGGGCCATGAAGACAGAGACCTTCAGCTTGAAGTAGTCTCTCAATACTGAAAAAATGTCCCGTAGAGAAGTGTCCCTTACTTCTCGTGGCCTGAGCAGATTGACCACAAGTTCAATGGTGGAGATGCTGCAACTCGCGAGGAACACCACCTTTTGTTCCTCCGGCTCGATCCTGTTGGCTATCGCCCAATTTTTGAATTGGGTTTTGTAGCTTGACCAAGTGTCTGGCTTCGACATGTCGAACCTCCCAAGTGACATTGCAATGGCTGATGATCCCACCTTCGTCGCCAATGTTGAGTCCGTGCTATAGATGCAATGCCACAGCAGATCAGGGGTTAACCAACAGAATATTTATTATAGCTGAGTTCAGAGTGTTAACAGATTCAAACATAACATAACAGAACCACAACAGCTTGTGTGATCTCAGGACTGGGGAAAAACAGGATGAGGTAGCTATACACACACACACACACACACATACACACACACACACACACACATATAGCTATACACACACACACACACACACACACACACACACACACACACACACACACACACACACACACACACACACACAGAGACAAATGTATCACAGTTATAGTGATACATTTGCACGGACTTACTGCGGGAAACCTGTGCAAACCAATTAGGAACATTGCAAACATGAACTAGGCGGCTTACAGAAAGGGCACGAAGATAGCAAAGACTTAAGGGCGAACGCAACTTAAAGCAATAAGTGTAAATAATGTTTAGACACAACAGTCCATCACTCTGAGACATCTGTAGGAGAAATAATTAAAAATGTTTCTTTACCTACAGTTACTTGAAATTATGGACATGTGTACTACACAAATGCTAGCAACCAATTGAATAGATCAGGATTCTCAACCTGCAGTCTGTGGCACCATTTAATGTGGCCCCACCACCACCTCCGCCACACCAGGAAGGGCCATGTGGTGGATGAAGGGCAAAATGGCCATCTGGCCCCCAAAGCTGTCTGAGGGAGCCTAATCCAGCACCCGGCTTTAAAAGGTTGAGAGTTCCTGGAATAGATCAACAACTACAGTGCGAAACAACTGACACCAACTAACAAATGAGAGGGAAGGAACATAGAGCAGCAGAGAGAGGCAGGGTTATCTTTGAATTCAGTGGTGGGAAAGAATGACTGGTTTGTGTTGGATTGTTAGTCACCCCAGACCAGAAAAGTTCCTCCCAGACACTCCCACTACAGGCCTCATGCAAGATTCTTATAAAACTCTGGCATTTCTGGCTGCACTAATCCTGAAACCACAACAGGATTTACTGACATTCCACTTCCTATTTCCTAACAAAATTGGTCAAAATAAGAAATGTTTGCTCATGTTGCCTTATTCTGCTCTACATAATGCTATTCAGGATCGCTCTTTTGCTTCCTTAGGATGATTATTGCATACATAAGAACATAAGAACATAAGAACATAAGAACAGCCTTGCTGGAACAGGCCACAGCCCATCCAGTCCAGCATTCTGTCTCACACAGTGGCTCACCATTTCCTTCAGGGTATTCCCAAGCAGATGCCTATTTAGGATTCCCTGGAAATGATATTGAGAGATATCCTGCCTATCTCTCCAACCCGGAGGTTGTCCTTAAGTATCCATAATTATAGCCATTGATACTCTTGTCCTCCATGAACTTGTCTAATCCCTTCTTAAAGCTGTCAAGACTGACAGCTACCACCACTTCTTCTGGCAGGGAGTTCCATAGACCAGTAATCCTCTGGGTGAAAAAGTACTTTCTCTTATTTGTTTGAGAACTAGTACCCAAAAGTTTCATGGAGTGTCCCCTAGTTCTAGTGTTATGCGATAGGGAAAACAGTTTTTCCTTATCTACTTTGTCCACACCGTGCATGATTTTATAAACTTCAATCAGGTCACCTCTTAGACGTCGTCGTTCAAGAGTGAAGAGGCCCAACCGTTGCAGCCTCAGATGGTAAGGAAGGTGTTCCAGTCCCCTAATCATTCTGGTTGCCCTCCTCTGCACTTTTTCCAGCTCCATAATATCCTTCTGGAGATATGGCGACCAGAACTGTACACAGTATTCCAGATGGGGCCTCACCATAGATTTATAAAGAGGCAAAATGACACTTGCTGACTTATTTTCTATACCCTTCCTAATGATCCCTAGCATTGAGTTTGCTTTTTTCACTGCTGAGGCACACTGGGTTGACACCTTCATTGAGTTGTCCACCAGGACACCAAGGTCCCTTTCCTGGTTTGTCGCAGAGAATTCAGACCCCATCAGTTTATAAATGTAATTGGGGTTCTTTGCCCCAACATGCATCACTCTGCACTTACTAATGTTGAAACTCATTTGCCACTGTTTTGCCCACTCCCCCAGTGTCGAGAGATCCCTCTGGAGCTCCTCACAATCTCTCACAGTTTTCACTACCCTATATAATTTAGTGTCGTCAGCAAATTTGGCTACCTTGCTTTTTACTCCTACCTCTAGATCATTTATGAAGAGGTTGAAAAGCAGGGGTCCCAGTACTGAACCTTGGGGGACCCCACTTTACTTCCCTCCACTTGGAGAAGTGTCCATTTAGTGCTACCCTCTGTTTCCTGTCCCTTAGCCAGTTGCTGATCCAGGACAAGACCTGTCCCTTTATTCCATGACTGGTAAGTTTATTCAAGAGCCTTTGGTGTGGGACCTTGTCAAAAGCCTTCTGAAAGTCCAGATAAACAATGTCAACTGGATCCCCCTTATCCACATGCTTGTTGACACTCTCAACCTGTCAACCTTCCTGGATTGGCCGGGATTTCCTGATTTTCGGCACCGATTTGCCCCATTTCCCGCTCACAGCTGCCAAAACCCCAGAATTGGCAGCAGGGGGGGAGGTATTGCACATCCCTTCTGTGCAGATCCCTTTTACGCTTGTGTAGAACCCTTCTACGCATGTGTAGAAGGTGATCTGCGCAGAAGAGGATCGTCGAAGCCTTCTACGCATGCGTAGAAGGGTTCTACACAAGCATAGAAGGGTTCTATGCAAGCGTAAAAGCCTTCTATGCATGCGTAGAAGGCGACCTGCACAGAACCATTCTGCACAGGTCCCGTATTTTCCAGAGCCGCGGTTGACAGGTATGGGTTATTGGAAACAGCAGACAGAGCAGGAAGTCACTTTTATGACCCTTCAAGAAAATATCATTGAGAGATCTGGAACAAAATATTGATGAATATCTAATCCTTCTGTTCATTCTCCACTCATCTAGAAGCAGTTGTCTCTAATGTAAACCAATGTGTTATATTCAGACATTGACATTGACATTAATTTTAGGATCAAAGTTGTGGCTGATTAGATATGAGAATGGATAGTACAGGGAATCCAAGAAAATGGGTGTAACAATAGCTGAAATTTTCACTCATCTGGGGAAAAGTAGAAAAGTCTCATCGTAGATTAGTTTTCTGGCCTCTGCAAGAGCCAGATACTTGTAGAAGTAGAACTAAAAATAAATACACATTGCACTTGGCCCCAATTTCTATTTCAGCAAATCCAATTCTGATCCTGTTGAGTCTGCATTATTTCTTACCTTGGCTATGCAAAACCAGGAAGTAGCAGACCTCTTGGACAGTGGTGAGCAAAAAAATTTTTTACTACCACACTGTGGGTGTGGTATGGTGGGCGTGGCCAGTGGGAAAGACCTGTGTTGCACCCGAATTAGTACTACTTTATTTAAAAACATGGATGGGCGGGGCCAGCCAGAATTTCTGCTACTGGTTCTGGCGAACTGGTGCGAACATGCTGATGCACACCACTGCTCTTGGATAGGATTTTGGAGGCTGCTCCAAGGTCTATAAACTCTTGTTTTTGAAAGTTCACCAAAATCAACCTGACTATTGTCTGGAAATGAAATTGTTTCCTTAAGAAAAACAAAACAAAAGAATTTTTCAGTAACTAGACAATTCCTTGCTTCTATTTTGGAACTTTATATTTTAAAGCTCATTAATTGTTTTCTGTTCTAAGCATACCTGTCAAGTTTTGGGAAATTTCTGTCAAACCCCCCCCCCCCTATTTTACACTCTTTCCCGCCACCATCCCATATTAGTTAGACTGCAATTAGACTGGAGTTAGACTGGAGGCCAGCACAGGATAAGCATAGTTGTCCAGTTTCCCATTTTGGCTGTGAAATTTCCCTTATTTGACAGAAATTTCCCAAAACTTGACAGGTATGGTTCTAAGTACAAGGGAGAGCAAGGTTAGACTTTCTTGGATGAGGAAAGAATAAATAACCAATATATAGATATGCTGTATTTCTACTTGGCAATGCCAAGAGGGAAATAATTTCTGTTCGGAAAGCCACATAGATTTACATATATTCATTTATGTAGCCCCAGAGAAGCTGAATGAATGTGAGCTTTCAATAGTAATAAGAGGGTGCCTTCAGTGCTTGTCACATATTTCTTAATCCACAAAAGCAAATGATTACACATCTCTGTTTTATGTATACTGCCACAATCTCATTTGTGTTGGTCTTTCATGTTAGGCAGGGTATTTAAAAAGGGATATGATCATAAAGGTCCTTTGTGTCAGGAGGGAATTAGTTTTCAAAGCACACATGGATCCAGTTTACTGAGTTTATTGTATACTTCAATATTTAAAAATTAAAAGAGCACTCACTAGATGCAGTGTATTGTGATGCTCAGGCCATCATAACTAGCTGCATATTAAATATGCACATGTGATGTTGCTTGCCCACCCCATCCCCCCTCGTTAATTTCAATTCTCTTGGGCATTTCCATTTTAAAATTACATTTTTGTTGTTATAATCAGCTTTCACTTCATAAAACCATTCAGCCTTCACTTCATGAAACCGTTCTTGAGTAATAAACAGGGAGAAAGTTTCATATTCTTGTGCCTAGTGTGGTAAGAATAATAATTATCACAAGCAGAAAAAGACACTTGTGAACTCTGGGAGAATATCCACATTATTAGTGCAATCCTCCTTTCAGCTAGAATCATGAGACACGAAAGAGGAAGATGACTGGGGAAGGAAGGAATAAGAAATGGAGATCTGAAACAAGACTCTTGCATGATTCCTGCCGAAACAAATGTTAAGTGTACCACCAAATGATTTCAGAAGTTCCATGCTATCTACAGTGGACAGTTGATGCATCATAAACATTCATGATTCAATGCTACACATTATGTCACAAGCATCAGATAGTTACCTTACCATTTCAAGCAGCCTAAGATAATTATGAATAAAATAATATTAAACTTTAAATGAATTCCATAAACATCAAGGAAAGAATTTTAGTGAATAAAATGGAGAAGGTGTTTATTACCTAACTGTGATTCAATCATTATAGGGTATATAAGCAAAAAGAGGAACGTCAACACCATCCATCTCTCCTAGAGTTACCATATGTCCCGATTTCCCAGGATTTTCTCGAGTTGAAGCTGTCCCGGCTGGTTCAAGAAAACACATGTAAAAATCCCGGAAACAAAGAGTTAATTTCATAGAGTTGCTATTCCTAGAGAGGGATGACAGAAAGTGAAGAGTTGTCCAATGCAAAATAAGTCCCTTCCTGTCTCCTGCTTTTCTCCTTCCGGAGGGAAATGGAGACTCCATGGGCTGCATTGCCATTCTGGGCCCCTTCTTAGAACTTTCTTCCAAGGGATCCTCATATGGAGTTTGAAGGTGAGTCTACTTCAATGGGGTGTGTGTGTGTGAAGGGGAGGGGATGACCTCAGGGGAAGGAAAGGTGGTTTAAAGAGTGGTCCAAGAAATTTTAAAAAGGTAAAGGTCACCCTTGTTTGAAAGCCAGTCATGTCCAACTCTAAGGTTCAGTGCTCATCTCTTCTTCATACCTGAAGAGCCAGTGCTGTCTGCATCTGCAGATATTTCCATGGTCATGTGGCAGACATGACTTGACACATGGAATGCTGTTTACCTTCCCACCAAAGTGGTTCTTATTTATCTACAGTACAGTACTTGCAATTTCTTGCTTTCAAACTGCTAGGTTGGCAGGAGCTGGGGCAGAGATGGGAAAATAAATAAAAATAGAACTATCAAGAATCATGTTTTGCAAGAAGAATCATATGGGAAACAACCTCTTAACTACAGCTTTTTTAAAACTGATGGTGGCTGCCCGCCCTGGACGGCAATTTTGTGGGGTCTTAGAGCTGTGGTCTCTATGACACATGCACAGTTTGAAGAATGCAATAATGTCACATGGCTGTCCCAGTTTGGTGGGATACAATTATGGCAACCCTAATCTCTCCAGATTCTATCAGATTCTTCAGATAAACTCAGCTACTTATTAGTCTTATGTCTGCTACATTGTTGAGGCACAGGTGAAGTGGGTGACTCAAATAAACAAGGTCAAAAGAAACAAACTTCAAAATAAATGCAGAAGGAGGTATCAGAAAAATCAATCCCAAGGAGGCACAGTGGCACACACAGATTGGCAGCAGCAGAAATAATCCAAAGAAATGTGTGTGGAGTATCCCTGGAAAAATCAGGGGAAAAGGTAAAAAAGAAAACCACCCAGGATGGATGATGTACAGGCAAACAAGCAGCAATCCAAGAAGGAGTGCAATAGGCTCTCAGCACACAGTGATCCCACAAGGAACAACTGAAGCCAAGAGCATTCCTCATTTTGTGCCAGGCAATTATATATATTCAAAATCCCTCTCAACCGACCCCCGCCCCCCCCCCCCCACCACCACCCAATTTTGTGACATGGTGCATACCATCAGCTTTCATTGTGCTATTGGACGAAAAACCTCTCAGGCAATTTGCAATACTGTGCAGTGAAAGGTTACACAAAAGAGAGGACATGAAAGAAACACAAAACCTTCACATACCCCTCTTTTGCAAATACAAATTGTTGCATGCTGTTTTTCAGCCATCGCCAAAAGAACACAAGTTACACAAGAGGCTTGTACCTCGTTAAGAAACCCATGCATCCTGTAGTGTTCTTTTGTTTAAAAAAATGGGGAGCAGCAAACTAACGGGCTTCAAAATCTTTCCAATTTTTTAAAGATGTTTGACTGTCCTAATTTTTTTCACACTGTCTTTTCAAATAGCAAACAGTTTCTCCCATTTTTCTCATTGACTTGCTCTCACCAGAAGATGATATCTGACATTTTAGCATACCATCCTTATTTGTGCCCTCTTTCTATGGTAAATGGGGGGGGGCCTCAAAATCTTTTCTCTTTTGTGGTGATAATCTTAGAGAAAAGTGGTGCATTTCCCCGCTAATGTTTCTTGCGCATTATTGTAAAATGGGATGTGTATTCAATCTATTGCTGTGGTTAAAGAGGAAAACCTTCATAGCCCAGAGAAAGAACTGTATGGAGGCAGGAACCTTCCAAAAGATTTGAGGCATCCTAAATTAAGACACATGCTGTACAAACTTTAATTCATAATCCATAGAGTAAATCCAATTTTCTGCTGGCAGCTATCGGGAAATATTCTTCTTCTTTTTCTCCTTCTCACTTCAACCATCCAGAGCCTTTAGAGTAGAGGTACACAGGGGTTACAGTAGGGAATGAGGATCTAAATCAGGGGTAGGCAACTTACAGCCCATGGGCCGGATATGGCCCATGACACCAAATAATCTGGTCCCCGCCCTCACTCCAGGTGCCGCCGTCATCAGCAGAAATGGTGACTCATTTACAGCTGTCATAAATGGCAAGGGGACCACCAGTCTGACCCCCTCAACTGTCTGAGGGAGCATGACCCCTGATCTCAATCATGGCTCCATTGGATCCCCTTATTATTCCTACAGAAGACCACAGGTTGATTTGTGTTGTTATGTGCCATCAAACTTTATCCAATTTATAGCACATCTAATTGGGTTTTCACAGTAAGTGAGATATTTAAGAAGTTATTTCAACCAGTGCCTCCCTGCCCCAGCACCAGTGACTTTTCCATAGCCTAGCATCAAAACAAGGTCACTTGAAGCTCAGTCTATTATTTGATCCACTACACTGCATTCCTTATTGCAGAAGCTTTTAAAAGTAATTCTATATTGCAAGAGTAATGGTTAAGACAATTGCTTCATTCAGCCTTTCTCTTTACATAATCAGCAGCCTGTAGAGCCTCCTGATTACACTTTCACTGGGACAGTGAATCTGCTCAGAGTTTTGCCTGATATCTACAGGTACTGTACTGGACTCTAACACAAATATATGTCTGTGCTTTGGTTAGCTCTGTAAGATCAGACTACAACTGGAGTGGATTCACCACTCCCATGAAACCAGAATTACCTGTCTTCGCTGAGGTAAGGATAATATGTGAGAAGGCAAGGTGAATGACCAATATATTTTTGTTCACCTCCAAGTTCCAATTTTCTTGATCACAACAGGGGATGTCTTCAAGCATTAGTTGGATGTTACCTATATTTTCGGGACTGCAGTGGCTCAAGTGGCTAAGATGCTGACTGGGAGGCAGATGATCAGCAGTTCGATTTCCGAGTACTGCAGGACAGAATGAGCTCCCGTCTTTGTCCCAGCTCCTGCCAACCAAGCAGTTCGAAAGCAAGAAATTGCAAGTAGATAAATAGCAACCACTTCAGTGGGAAAGTAACAGGGTTCCATGCACTCCGGTGTCTAGTCATGCCTGCTACATGACCACGGAAACGTTTGCAGAAGCAGACAACACTGGCTCTTCGGCTTTGAAACAGAGATGAGCACTGATCCTTAGAGTTGGATACGACTGACTTTTGAGCAAGGGAAACCTTTACCTTTACCTTACCTATATTTTCAATCTTTTTGTTCTGCCTTCTTGTTTAACCTATGTAATGAAATGAAAAGGGTCCTTTATTTTGTGGAGTTTAAAATTTAGTGCACCACCACCACTGTCCACTTACACTGGGGGGGGGGGGATTCAGTGGCCCTGGCCGCGTCAAGTTGATGTGGGTGGGCAGCCATTACCACATTGTCCCATTAACCCCTGGTTCCCAAATGGTCCCTCGTTCAGGGCGGGGGTGTCTACCCCTGGGGCCGTGCCGAGCATCGCAGGGGCTGTTCAGGTCCTGCTGCGTATACCCTCTATACAAAATGTGCCGTCGATGGCTTTACCGACGGCTGGTTATTCCTTGCCCCTGGGTGATCATTTGTCACAGGTCACGAGGGACAAGTTTTGGCGAGGGGAGTACGTTGATATTTTCTCCCTCTTGAACCGTGAGCCCACTAAGGAGGAGAGGGAGGGACAGGATGACAGAGACAAGAAGCTGTCCCGTCGTCGTACGCCACCGCATAACTGGGCCAACTGGTTGCCGGCATACTTTATATATATAGCGGTATGCCTCAGGGCCCGGCCTGATTAGGCCATTCTGATGGTTCAGTACCTTGATAATATTTACAGGGCAATGGTTGATTTCCCAGGCCCATCGTAGTTGGCTTATGATGAGGAATTTAGGATGAGGGTGGCCCTACATCCTGATATGAGGTGGGATGAGCCCTGTCAGCAATTGTGGCTCTTGTACATGACTCCCACGCGACTGGCGACTGGTGATAGGTACCATTGTGGTCATGCTGTGCAGCGGGCTGCTGCAACACAGGCTCCCCGCCAACCGGTGGGGCAGGGGGTTCCAGCCCGCCTGCTGTGTTGGAGCTTCTCAGCTAACGACGTGTGTAATAAGCACCAGTGTTGTTCCCGACACGAGTGTCCCTCTTGCGCTGGCCCCCACGCCGCCTCCACGTGCCCATGGGCTGGTGGGTCATGGGGCAGAGGTAGGGGTGCACAGGGGGCGATCAGAGCTCCGTCTGACGGAACTAGCCAGGCAAAAGGCCCCCACCCCAATTAGTGTACTCATGCTGGAGCGATGGCTCTCAGCTTATCCAAGAAGGGATGATGCGAGGTACCTGCTGCAGGGTTTCCAATGGGGCTTTCGTATTCCATTCAGGGGTGTTAGGGGCCCCAAGATGCTCCTAATTTAGTTTCCTTGAAAGGTAACGAGGAGGTTGCTGCACTGAGCATAGCTAAGGAAGTTGAGGCTATGAGAGTAGCAGGCCCCTTCTTGGTACCACCTTTCCCTAATTTGAAGGTCTCCCCTCTGGGGCTAGTACCGAAAAAGAACCCGGGTGAATGTCGTCTAATCCACCATCTAGCTTACCCTGAGGGTTCTTCGGTCAGTGATGCGATTCCTGATGACCTTGTTCAGTCAGGTACACGTCGTTTGTTTGGGCCTTACAAGTGGTACGCTCATGCGGTCCCGGTGCTTTCCTGGCACAGTGTGATATGAAATCGGCTTTCCGATTACTGCCAGTGCACCCAGGGGATTTTGAGCTATTGGGTTTTAGGTTCCAAGGGGAATTTTAATTAGATAAGGCCATGCCTTTTGGCTGCTCTATTTCATGTTCGGCATTCGAATGATTCAGTACTTTCCTTCAGTCGGCCTTTGCTCGCAGGTCGGGCCCCCGGTCTCTAGCCCATTACCTCGATGACTTTTGGTTCGGGGGTGCACGCGTCTCCTCACTACATTTCAGACACTCATGCGGGAACTGGGTGTCCCCTTAGTGCCTGAAAAGACCGAGGGTCCAGCTACTAAGCTCACATTTCTAGGCATTGAAATTGACTCTGTCACACAGGCATCCAGGTTACCCATGGATAAGGTGACTCAGATCTCCGCGGCGATTTTGGCATTGATTGCCAAACGTAAAGTGTTCCCTCATGAGCTGCAGCTAGTTCATGGCCACCTTTACTTTGCCTGCAGGGTGGTGACACCCGGCAGAGCATTGGCCAGGCGCCTGTGTGACGCCATGGCTGGCCTGTTAAAACGCCACCTCAGGGTCCGGCTGACCAGGGGCATACGGGCGGACCTTTTGGTCTGGCTCAAATTCCTCCAGGATTTTAACTGGGTCTCTTCCTGGAGATCAGACCTTATGGTCTGCCCTAGATTTCAAGTACAGTCGGATGCCTCCGGCTCCCTGGGTTATGGGATTTACTCTGAGGGTAGGTGGACTTACGGCCGATGGCCTCATGCATGGCTTGGCACGGATCGCCTCCACGATCTTACCTTCCTTGAGTTTCTTCCCAATTTGGGGAGCACTGATGCTATGGGGCGAAGAGTGGGCCAACTCAGTGGTCCATTTTTGGTGTGACAATGCGGCAGTGGTGCACATTGTCAACGCCCAGACGTGCAAATCCCCCAGGGTCATGGCATTGGTTTGTCAATTCTTTTTGAGAAGCCTACGCCTAAATGTGCTGTTCAGGGCCAGACATGTACCAGGTATTAATAACGATATTGCTGATGCTTTATCCTGCCTGCAGATCCCCTGGTTCCGTGCCTTGCTCCGGAAGCAGAGGAATTCCCCTCACCACTCCCGGCCGATATTTGGACGTTTGGCGAGGAGAGGTGAACCGGCGACCAGCATGTCATTGGCACCTCGCACGCGTAAGGCGTATCAACATGCTTTCATACGATTTAGAACCTTTTGCGAGTAACTACAGTTGCCTCAAGTGCGGTCAATACCAGTGGACCAGGTTTTACAATACATGTTTATCTTCACAGTCAGGGTTTGGCCCTTCGTACTATAGCCTCTAGGCTTTCGGCACTGGCATTTGTGGCCGACGTGAGGGGCTTCAATGACTGCATGAGTTACTTCCGCATGCGTCGTGTTTTGGAGGGGTGGACACGTGAACGTGTCCGCTGCTCGGACACGCGTCACCCCAGTCGCCGGAGTTTCTGAGCCACCTTGCATGAGGCTGGCATAACTTATGTTAGGATAGGTATGAAGTGGCTCTTGGTCACGCAGCTACTACGGTAGCCTTTTTTGTAGCGCTCCGCATCAGTGAGTTGGTACCAGAGTTGGTACCATTGTGTAAGGCAGATGTGTCTCGTAGGGCACTGGAACTCGATGATGTCTATGTCTCAATTGGGGATACGGTCCTCAAAGGTTGTTCAGCACGGCGTAGGCAGTGGAGTTAGACTGCTACGAGGTTTCATTGGAGACATCTGTCCGGTTGGTGCCCTACATGAATTTTTTGGCAGTGCCTGCTGCGCACCCCAGCCTGTTTTTCTGCCACCGGGATGGGTCTACCCTTACCAAAGTAAAGTTACGGAGGGTGACCGGTACCACGCTTCGCGGTGTGGGGCCCATTTTGGCACCCGTTTATTTAGGATAGGCGTCGCGTTGACCGCAGCTACGTTTGAGGTACTCGGAGACGGATATATGTGTACGCGTAATTTCTTATATGTATGTCCCCTCACTGTATGAGTACCTAGTTATGTCCTTAACCTCTTCTCCTCTTTTACAGATCCTGTGTGTCTCTGCACACCGGTGGCAGTGGGGCTGGTGGGCAGCAGCTATGTACACTGGGCAGCAGTATATGCTGCGGCGACAGAGTGTGGACCCCGACTTGGGCTGCGTGCATCCGCACGTATGCGATGGTATGGTATGCGTGGCACAAGGGGGCAGGAACTGTTGCCATTCCTGATGTCCATCAGGGATGCTAGACCGCCCGACGTTCTTATTCTGCACCTCGGCGGCAATGATCTTATACGGATCACTGCTATTCCTTAAACTGTCGGGGTGCAGTGACCTGGCATTTTATATCATGTATGGCTTACACACGGTCGCTATGGTCTAACATCGTGCCGAGACACCAATTTAGGGGAGACGTGGATCTCCGTGGTTCGGACCGTTCCAGCAGTCAGTGGACAGGGCTGTTGCCCAGTCCCTTGCTGAGCATGGCTGGGAGACAGCCATTGGAAACCTGCGGATAGGCTTACAAAACTTTTTGCTGGTAGGCAGGATATGGGGTCCACCTGTCGGCTGGAGGTATGTACCTCTTTCTGGGCGAGGTGCAAGCAGGCCTGGCGACCGAGCTGACGGTCTGGGGGGGGCAGTGAGTCATCATGGATGCCTCCCCATGTGGCGGGTAGCACTGGTAAGGTAAAGATTTATGACCCATAGGTATCCGGCAGGTTCGCAATTGACTGGCCAACACTTAGACAGGTACAGGGGTAATAGCTTTGGCCGGTCAAGGACGAACCAGGCAAGGGGTGATGGCAGGAGCTTAACAGCCTACATCACCTTGATATTTAAGGGATACACGTCATAGGGTGGGGTCAGTAGATAGTTTATTGACTCCGGTCAACAATTTGTTTGTGTCAACAAACAAATTGATACAAATAGTTACATGTAGCCAATTGCCATTGGCATTTTGGGAGGAACCTTACCAGTGTTACTTCAGCCTGCTTGCCTTAAAGAATTACAATTGGATGACTACACCAATTGAAAGTTATAATTCGGACTAGGGCATTATTCAATAAAAGTGGCCCGATGCCTTTATCCTTTATGCCTTTAACCGGTGTCTGAGTCTTTCTTTGGGGGGTGCGCCTGCAATGTAATCTTGCTTTTGTTAACAGGCTATGTCAGGAAATAGATATGCTTTTAATATTTTATCCAGGGAAAGGAGAAATGCAAAAAATGTTCCTTTTTGTATTTTTGTGATCCTGAACTTTGATCTATTTCCCCTTCAAAATAAAACCTAGTTTGTACCAGAAGACATCACACCTTTTACATAGAGCATAAGTTGGTGGGAGATTTCCAGTTCCTTTATTTCTTTATTGGCAATGCTACATATTGCTACCTAATTTAAATTGCGATTTCTACCTGATCTGGCTGGTTTGTAAGCATAAACAGTCAGTGAGTGAAAACTATCATAGATTTCTCTAGCCTGGAGCAGAGCCACATGAACTCTGAAGCAGCAAAAGGTTTTATGATGGTTTCTTGGATGGAAAAATATAAATGAAATAATACATTTGGTAGGTGAATAAGTTGCATCCCCATATTAATTCTGATCATTTTGTACAGGAATCTACAGAGATCCAATTCCTCATGCAAATCCTGCAAATACAGTTTCTAGCCCATTTTTGGGATGTACCTAATGTAAAGAAAAAGATGGCCAGCAACGAGATGTAATTGAGAAAAATGAGATTGTGTGTGCTATCATCACTCCAGCATTATCTGGCTATTACTGAAGATCTGCACAGACCCTGTGTGTGAACAACCTAACATAGAACTTAATCTCTCTGTGACCTCTACTCTATCTTTTCCACTGAAGAACCCTTCAAAAAATAAATCAGTATAGAATAGATCTCCTTCCATCCTGTCCCCAAGTGACTCTTTGCTGCATGAGGTACTGTTAATTGCTAGTGGGGAGAGGGAGAGCATTTTTAAAAAAAATACTGCCATTCCTTCTCTGTTGACAGGCTCCAGGCTGTGGATGGAGACACTGAACCTTAACAGCCATTCCAAGCTACACTTCTTGACTTTTGTAAAATGTTATTGCATGTTGCTTTCCACATCATTGCTGCAGCAACGGAGTAAGTGAACACTGCATGGCTAATTTGTGAAACAGGGCAGCAGTTATTGCAGTGATAAACAGGGTGGTGTGTACCACTTCAGATAAGACTTAAATTAGCATGTATCTAAACCATTTAAGCCTAGAATACAAAGCCCTGAAGGTGCTTGGGAAGAAACCCTGGCCTATATGTAGTGTGTGTTTTGCTAAAGCCAGAAAACCCAGTGCTTAGCTTTCAGCATGGTGGAGCTGCACCTGTCTGTGATTTTTGCTTGATCTTTCCCATGAAATGAAATGCAAACTTGTTTCCCAACAACTGGGATTACCAAATTTTAGCATATGAATATTATTATTGAGTAACCAGAGACACATCCATCAACTGTGAAAATGACTTTCAGGGAAAATGTATACAGTAAAACTTTGCATAAAGAGCACCTCGCTTAGAGACTAGCTCGCTTAAAGAGCAGAATTTTCTCTGAATGGTCGCCCTCGCTTAACAACTAAAAACAACCAAAAACTCACTTAACAACTAAATCGGGATTCACAATTCTCCCCCTCCCTCCAGAAGTCACAATTGGTCACTTACAATGGTAGCGACGGGGCTTTTTCCAAGTGTTTTGTTTAAAGAGCAACTCGCTGAAAGAGCAATCCTATGGAACGCATTATGCTCTTTAAGTGAGGTATTGTACCACTGTACTCAGCTATAAGTAGCAGCCACCAACAATGACCAAATGGCCTGAAGTGATGTTACTTCCAAGAGAACTGTGATGTTGGTGACATAGTCATCCCACTTAATGTTCAAGGTGGACCTTAGCTTCTGTTGGTAAAAGCGCTCAAGCTTTTTGATGTCTTGGCGATAGAAGGTCCATGTTTCACAGCCATACAATAATGTTGAGGTAACAACAGTTTGGTATATCATGAGCTTTGTATGAACTGTTAAATCTATGTTCATGAAGACCCAGTGTGATAGACAACCAAAGGCAGAATGGGCAGCACCAATTCTCTTCACCATATCCTGTTCACAGGTGCAGTTTTTAGACAGGATGCTACCAAGGTAAGACAAATAGTCTACCTGTTCCAGTGTCGAATTTGAGATGATAATACTGAACTCTGGAAGGGCTGTCCTTGGGGCAGGTTGTGCAAGTACCTTGGTTTTCTGAGCGTTTATGGTGAGGCCAAAATGATCACATGCATTTTTGAAACAGTTGACTGACTGTTGCAGTTCCTCAGGTGTAAGAGCAGGTGATGCAGTATCATTGGCATATTGCATTTCTGTTATCCTGTTAACACTGGTTAGTCTTTGGGAGCATAATCTAGCCAAATTAAAGAGTCCTCCATTGAAGCAATATTTAATCTCTATGCCTGTGTTGTTATTAGATGTTTCATACTGCATGGCAGCCAAGTAAAGGGCAACAAGGGTTGGAAGAAGCACACAACTCTGCTTCAATCTGTGGTTGATTGGGAAGGTATCTGATATGCTGTTTTGATTGAGAAACACACACACACAACATGTCTGTTGTACCTTGGGAAATACAGAAACCACATTGAGATTCTGGGAAGACCCTTTCAGAGATAATTTGGAGGCGACTGAGCAGGATTCTTGCAAAAATCTTTCCAGCAATGGAAAGCAATGATATGCCATGATAATTACCACCAATACTACAATCACCTTTCTTAAAGATGGTGATAATGGTGGCACTCTTAAGGTCATCAGGCACTTTACCAGTTTCCCAAATCAAGAGAATGAGTGTGAAGAGCCTTGTCTTTAGAGGCACCCCCCTTAACTTCAGAGGGATATTATCTGGCCTGGGAGCCTTTGTGGCTTTCAGTTTATTCAGAGTCTCATAGAATTCCAGTTACATTGGTGGAATTGCCATCCATGGTTGTGGGGATGTTGTGGCACTTCTCGAAGAAAATCCTCTGCAGCAGTTTCGGTTTTAAAGTGTGCAAAAATGTTCTTCAGCGCTTCAGGATTTTCTGACTATCTGTAAGGATTGTAGCATTGTCAGCTGCTTTCAGAGTGCCTGATGAAAAGTGAGATGGTCCATATAGTTCTTTTATGCCATCATAAAAGTTACTTACATCATGAGCATCAGACAGCCTTTGGAGTTCCTGAGCTTTTTGTTGCCACCAGATGTTCTTCATTTCTCTTATTTGTCCCTGGCATTTCCACTTTAGTTCTTGGAAATGAGCTTTCTTCATGTTGGATGCTGGATCTTGAAGAAGGGATAGATAGACTTCCCATCTGGCATTGATGAGGCATGAGATTTCATCATTGTTGTCATCAAACCAGTCATGACTCTTCTTTTTCACAAAACCAAGGGTTTCCTCAGCAGTTTCTATGATAATATTTTGCAGTGAGGCCCATTCTTGTTCAACATCATGAGTGTTGACTGTATACCTCATTTAGTATACAGCAACAATTTACATCCCATCTTGTTAGCAGATGGTGCTAGTGGTGGTTCACTCCTGCTTCTATTACTACTAATTTAGCCTTCAAGCATTTTGTACTGTTTTGAAAGAAAGCCAATGCACAATAGTGACTCCATGGCCTGTTGTATCTCACCTTGTTGACATATTTTGAAAAGCAGCTTTATTTTGCTCTTTGAAGAAAAATTTGAAGCCTAAATAGAGATTTTTTTAATATCTCTCAAGAGTTACCTTGGTCACTTCTTCCCAATAAATGATAGCATTAATGCCATCCTGTGTAAGGAGCTTAGAATGAAAATCACCCACAATAATTCAGAGTGATAGATTGTATTTGAGAGTGTATCAGAGCATGTGTATCATGACTGGGGATTTTACAGGCACAGAAACTGATTTCTCCCCTTCTCATCTATGAATAGAAGAGTTAAATTTGGCATGAATAAGATTTTAACATTCCCAATGCAGTTTTTAATTTAATAGAGGAACCCAATGATATTATACAGTATTAGGGACTAGCAATTGTTTTCATAAACATGAAGTTTTGCCCTGATACTAACAAGCTGGATTGTCTTCCATTTGCTCTCCTTTTATTCCTCCTGCCAGTTCACTAGCTGTGTTCTCAAGCCATGTTTAGATCCACTGAGGATGCTTGAAAGTTTCCACTAGATTCTGCTAAAAATGTTCTGTGCTTATTAATAAAATAGTATAATATCTATGCCCAAAGATCTTGACATTTCAACCAGATAGAATAGCAAGGATATGAAAAATAGATAGTACAAGTGGACTTATGTTATAAACTAAAAAATGTAATAAGATGAAAGTAGAAAAGAAACATAGCAATCAAGAAATGCAGAAGCTGTTGTCACTGTTGTTTTAAAAATAAAAAGAGTAAATATGCAATACAGTTTTTACTAAAAGAAAATTAAAAAGACCCAACTTGATGATTTTCCCCTTAACATCCCTAGATTCCAAGCATTTGACTTCAGGAGAACATCTCTGGGGGCATCTGAAGAAAAGAAATTATAAAAATTAAATCAATATTCTTCAAGGTTATTGACATTTGCTCTGATCTTAAAGAAGAGGACCCAGTCTGGAATATGTCTGACACTGAGAGCCACCGTCTGGCATTAAAAAGAACCAGGGATGTCAGAAATTGTTAAGCAATTTGCAGCTTCTGGATTAGTCAGGTTTACAAGGTTTTTTCCATTCAAATATGACATTTCTAACCTGGTAGAGGGACAAGGAGTTGTCTAGGAGAAGATGGGAGCAGGTGGGGAGGAAAAGGACAAGAATTCATTAAAGCAGCAGACCTCAGAGACCCCAGCAAAACTTTGAAAATGAAGGGAAATGTTTATGCAACTACCTTGTCTTGCCTTTGTCTTGGAACATTAGAGGTTTTTCACTGAAAGAAAAATAAAACCCTAAGGAGGGAAATGCCCAACAATCACTTTAAATATTACATATTTCTTCATCTGCTTTTTGGGGCTTTCATCTACAGATGGGGCTTTCTTATAAGAATGCGAAGGTCACCCAATGAAACATGAGGTGGAAGATTCAAGACAAACAGAAAGAAGCACTCCTTCCCCCAGTATCTCATTTGGCTTCATAAGGCTTAATGACGGCTACAAGATATCTATCAAGTTATCTGATGGATCAACACACCCATTCCATATGATTTTTCCCCCAGAAAAAGATATACGCATTGGCGGGTGCATTTTTGAAAATGAAGCACTAGCGTATGTGCACATATTACAAAGTTACACAATATTAGTTTGGTATGCTTGTATGCATTTTTCAAATGTGTGCATGTTGTTGAATGTGTTTTTCTTTCTTGCAATACATCTCAATCATACAAATGTATGAATTTCTGTCTATAAATCTGTAAATCTCTTGTCCGTTTCTATGTTTAGTTGGGGACACACAGGTCCATTACAAAACTAGCCAAATAAGCTTCTCCTATATCTTTAGCAATTTTAACTTTTTCCATCGGCAAGATATGTTCTCTGTTGTTGGGCTTTATTAATTTGGGAGGGGGCAAGCATCATTTTTGGAGGTTATGTCTGATTTTCTATTGTAAAGAGTTTTAAAATATCTTTTAAGCTGCCTAGAGTGGGAAAATATCCCAGATGGGCGGTATATAAATGTAATAAATAAATAAAATAAACAACAACCAATGTGGATAGCTTTGAAAGGTGATTGGACAAATCTAGAAAGATAAAGCTATTGTTAGCTATTAATCATGATGGTTGCAGGTTACCTCCATTATCACAAGTATGCATCTCAATATCAGTTTTTGGGAAACCTGGGCTCAAGGGTTCTATTAGATTCAGATCCTGCTTGTTTGCCTTTCTACAGACACCTAGGTCAATGTAGGAACAGAAAACCAGGCTAGAGAGGCCTCTAGCTTGAATTTTCTAATTAATTTCATCCATTCCTGTATTTCTGAACATAAGCAATCCAATATGGCTTTTAAACATGTCTCAGTGAAGTGGAAGGTATGCATGGTTAACTGGACACTTCATAATACATTTTCATGTCAATAATATAGACCAAGTGCATGTACCCTTTAAAGAAACTGTCTAGCATATATGAGTTCTCTGTCTAGCATATATGAGTTCTGTCTAGCATATATGAGTCACAAGAAAAGCTGTTGGTGTTCTGAAGTTCTCAAAGGACACAATATTGTATCATCATGAAATTCATGTAGTGATAGCCTTTTCTCAAAATTAATCACCCTTCAAATACATTTTGCCTGTATATAATGTGCATGGATGCATGCACACACTTTCTGTTGATCATCACAGCATGTAATTGAAGTACCTCCTTGCATCTCTAATCACCTTTAGAGTATACTTTGGATTAGCAAAATTGCATTCACATAAGTCACAGACTGCAGGAGATGGTGTACAAAATCAGCAACAACTTGTGATCAAATATTTATTAGATGGCAAATGTAGCAAGAAACTACTGAGAGGTGTATTCCCAGGGTGCATATTTTAGCTCTAGGCTTGAGAAGATTTTTACCTACCATAGTGGATTATTTGAAATGGTAGGTTTTGCAGTGGTAGGTCACAGAATGGTTATACAATCACATTCAATTAAGCAACTGGAAATGTATTATCCCAAGCTCCTTGGACCTATACAAGAGTAACTTCTTTAAAAAGCATTTATGAGCAAGAGAGAAGTTTAATGAAGCCACTGACTGAGATTCTATAAAATTTATAGGCCATTCAAGCATGATCTCAAAGGGAAAAGTGCATATCAAAATGGCTTTGATTAATAAAACAAGCACAATCAAATATGGCTTTTCCCATTCTTTATATCTCGGTCAAGGGAAACTGTGACCTTAACAATGGGGCTTTGCCATTTAGAGAGAGAGAAGAGGGGGACTTCAGAGATAATTTGGTGTGTGTCTTTTATTTCAAATTTTAACAGATGGAAATGCTTACACAAAGACATACCTGTTATAACACACATAAAGGCAAGACAGTAGGATGCAAGGAAGCCTTCTGAGATTTCTGTTCTGCAGTACTCATCATCCTTCACAAATATGGGCCAGTGATGAGAACAAAAAAGTCATTTTTTGATTCTGTTGCATTTTCCCAAATTCCAACTGCATTCTCATCCCATCCTTTCTTCATCCTAGGTTCTAAGATTGTTACCCATGTCAACATTTGTTTCCTTTTTTGCCTGCTTTTTCCGCAGTGAAAGCATTTTCCTCATTGAATAATGTATATTTTGGCACATTTCCCAGCCATACACATTTTCTAAAATACAAACACAGCATGGCTCATAAGCCTTACAACTGTGTGCTGTTCTTCAGCCAGGAGCGTTCTGTTTTGGGAAGCATGAAATTCATCTAACCTCTCTTCCATCTGTGGCTGAGGCTGTCTGGAACTGCAGCCCAACATTATTTAGAGAGTCACAAGCGGCTGACCCCTGCTTTGCAGTTTGCACTGAAACTCACATTGTCTCTACGGGTGGAAAATCTTATATCTACAGTGGCCAACCTCTGGCTCTACAGTCATAGTTGGGTAGCTCAGTTGTTTAGATTTCTGGCTGTGGTGCCAGAAGTTGGGAGTTTGATTCCCCACTGTGTCTCCTTGACAGGGGCTGTTCTTGATTTTCTATAGCAAGGATTCTCAACCTGCGGTCTGTGAGCCGGATGTGGCCCATGGAGCCATTTCATGTGGCCCTCCACCCACTCCACCACAGCAGGAAGTGCCATGTGGTGGAGGAAGGGCAAAATGGCCATCCGGCCCCTGAAAGTCTGAAGGAGCATGACCCGGCCCTCAGCTTTAAAAGGTTGAGAACTCCTGATCTATAGGATCCCTTCCAGCTCTGCAGTTCTAAAGATGGAAAGGAATTTTAATGGTTCAATAGTCTTGACCAATATAGTTTTCCACATCTTTTAACAACCATTGTAAGTAGAGATGCATAAGAATATATAAACATTTGCAAATCTTAACACAACATTTAGGAAAAATTTTCTTTCCTTCATTTCCAATGCAGAGATGATAGTTGTTTGAACATGATGTCAGGAAGACACAGGTTATTATTGCCCTAAAAACCACATCAGTGAGTAATTCCTGGAATCCTAGGAACTTTACTCTGGAAATGTTTTGTCTGTTCAAATTATATTATAGTCAACTTAAAGTATTTATTAATAGCACATTTTGTCACCTTCTCTAGCTTCCCACATATCCCAATCTGAGAAAAGTCTGGAGGGAAAAAATTAATTTACAACATGTTTCCAAGATTTAATTTAAGAGGGAGAAACTGGAAAAAGTTGCAGCTAGCTGCCAAAGAGACAACTGTACCACGAGAGTGAAGACATTTGCAGAAACACTCCTTATCCATTCTCACAATTAAGGTAAACACAATAATATGAATATTACCCCTGATAATTTTTCTGAGCTTCTCTTCCTTTGAAATTATTTTCAAATAGATTTGTCTTTGTATCAAATTGAATGAAAATGAAGATGGCCAAAATTCTCTTAAGTGAAAATTTCACAACAGTGTTAACCATTACCCTAAGTGTGTGTCACTTAAAACAGCCGCTCAACAGCAAAGAAAGATGAAAAATGAATAAGAAGATTTTTTTTTTTACAAAAAGGATTATGTATTACTAAGTATGTAAGGACTGCGGTGGCCTCAAGTGGTTAAGACGCTGAACTCGATGACTAGAAGGTCGGAGTTCGATTCCCGAGTTCTGCACGACGGAGTGAGTGCCTGTCTCTGTCCCAGCTCCTGCCAACCTAGCCATTCGAAAGCAAGAAATTGCAAATAGATAAATAGGGACCACTTCAGTGGGAAGGTAAACAGCATTCCATGCACTCTGGTGTTGAGGCATGCCTGCCACATGTCCACGGAAACGTCTGGAGATGCAAATAGCGCTGGCTCTTTGGCTATGAAACAGAGATGAGCACTGAACCCTAGAGTCGGATACAACTGGCTTTCGAGCAAGGTCGACCTTTACCTTTACCTAAGACCTCTAAATTTTGGCATACACATATGAAGCAGCCTATCTCTTGACATCTCAATGGTCGTTAGAAGTGGGCTCTATGTTTTTCCTGATTGATGCATACAGCTTCTTCCTTTCTGTTACTAGTAGTGCCAGTACAACATCCAATTATCTGGTAAATAATGGGCATATTACTAGAGCTTTAATTCTGAATAATTTCAATCTTCTAATTGGAATACTTTTATGCATACTTTGGTAAAAAAACAAAGTTAAAATACAATATTCAAAATCAGAACTGTTTTTCTTTCCATGATGTGTTACTTTGGGTTCAAACTATTGGGCTGCAATTTTGTTCCCTGGGTTTAACCCAGGGATTCTCAAACCTCCCCCCACCAACACTATTTCATGTACCCCCCCCCCCCACTGCCTCCACCACACCAAAAAGTGCCATGTGGTGGAAGAAGGGCAAAATGGCTGTCCAGCCTCCGAAGCTGTCTGAGGGAGTGTGACCCCCACGCCCACCCCAACCTACCCAGCTTAAAAGGATGAGAGCTCCTGGTTTAAACTATAACTGAAACTGGATTAAGGTCAATGTCTATTATGCTTCTTTAAAAGAATGTATAAAATCTATCTAAGGCCACACGTCAACTATTATCATACCTGTCAAGTATCCCGTATTGGCCAGGACTTCCTGTAATTCAGCGCCGCTTTTCCTACTTTCCCGCCTGGAGCCACCGCTATCCTGTAGATAATGTGCATCCCTTTCTGTGCAGAACCCTTCTATGCATGCGCAGAAGGGCTCTGCTCAGAAGGGGATACACAGAAGGCTTCTACGCATGCGCAGAAGGGCTCTGCGCAGATAGAGTTGCCATATGTCTCAATTTCCCGGGATTTTCCTGGGTTGAAGCTGTCCCAGCCGGTTCAAGAAAAAACATGTAAAAATCCCGGAAACAAAGGGTTAATTTCATAGAGTCGCTATTCATAGAGAGGGAGGACAGAAAGTGAACAGTTGTCCATTGCAAAATAAGTCACTTCTTGTCTCCTGCTTTTCTCCTTCCAGAGGGAAATGGAGGCTCCATGGGCTGCATTGCCGTTCTGGGCCCTTTCTTTGAACTTTCTTCCAAGGGATCCTCATGTGGAGTTTGAAGGTGAGTCTACTTCAATGGGATGTGTGTGTGTGAAGGGGAGGGGGTGATCTCAGGGGAAGGAAGGGTGGTTTAAAGAGTGGTCCAAGAAATTTTAAAAAGGTAAAGGTCACCCTTGCTTGAAAACCAGTCATGTCCAACTCTAGGGTTCAGTGCTCATCTCTTCTTCATAGCTGAAGAGCCAGTGCTGTCTGCGTCTGCAGATATTTCCATGGTCATGTGGCAGACATGACTTGACACATGGAATGCTGTTTACCTTCCCACCAAAGTGGTTCCTATTTATCTACAGTACAGTACTTGCAATTTCTTGCTTTCAAACTGCTAGGTTGGCAGGAGCTGAGGCAGAGATGGGAAAAATACAAATAGAACTATCAAGAATCATGTTTTGCAAGAAGAATCATATGGGAAACAACCTCTTAACTACAGCTTTTTAAAAAACTGATGGTGGCTGCCCGCCCTGGATGGGGATTCTGTGGGGTCTTAGAGCTGTGGTTTCCATGACACGTGCACAGTTTGAAGAATGCAATGATGTCACATGGCTGTCCCGGTTTGGTGGAAAACAATTATGGCAACCCTATGCCTAGAACCCTTCTGTGCAGGTCCCTTCTGTGCATGTGTAGAAGGCTTGTACGCATGCATAGAAGGGTCCTGTGCAGAAGCCTTCTGCGCATGTGTGGACAGCTTCTACGAATGTGCAGAAGGGACCTGTGTAGAAGGGTTCTGTGCAGGTCCCGTATTGTCCGGAGCCGTGTGACAGGTACGACTATTATCCTAACCCATTAAAAAAAGGCAATACACAGACGTTATGGTATAAAGCTTGAGCCACATTTATTGAAATTTAATGAAACCCCTGACCTGTGAGAGAGACTGGTAGTGCATACTTGGTGTCATTGCAGAGACCTCATTGTGACCTCTTTGGCCCAGATGGGTGAATCCATCACCTCTGTGCAATGCTGAACCTTGCCAGCTACCACCCAGGACAGCTGAGTTAGCGAGGCATTTCCATAGGTGTCTCCACTTCTATTCGTGTGAATGAATATTGGGCGTACCATGGAGATGTTGCATGATGTTCACTGTATGCCCAGCTGATTCACCACTATTGTGCCTTGCACCCAGCTTCTACCTCATCCAATGACGCCCAGAGAGATTCATCACAACCACTCTAACCCAGCATGACCCACCAACTTAATGTGACCTATTTAACTGATTCTGTATACGTAGCCCCTAATGCCCAGTAAGCCAGAGTGGGATAAGCAAAAAATACCCAGTAACCATTTACAATTGCCAGTCAGGAAGCTCAGGCAAAAAAACCCTATCTGGTCCCAATAAGGTGACTCCTAAGCACTCTAGCACCCGAGGCAGGCAGGCAGCCGGGCCATCTGAAGCTCCAGGCATCAATAGCTTTCAAGCCCACCACCACCAGCAAGCATGTATGCAAGAGTATCCACTGCTTCCCCTGTCTCTTCCTGAATGGAAGTCCTCCCTCCCTCCAGGTTTGCATGGCAGCCAGATATACAGAGAGGACAACATACAATACTTCAATATTATGGGGAGAAAGAATCTGAACAACCTGAATACCTTTGATATTCAGGAATTGAAGAGAAGCAGCCAGCATAAAAGGGCCAAACATAACTTTATTGTAAGCAAACAGAACATGAACAGCAATGGTGCAACAGCTCCTTATATACACTTTACAATGGATACATTTGGGCGGGAAACAATATGATTGGTTAACACACCTATCCTCCACCCAGGAAGCATCCAACCGGTCGAACAGAGAGACCAGTCTCCTGCACATTAAAATCTCAGCTGGAGATAACCCCAAGGCGAGGGGGTTGTCCGATAGCAAAGGAGGAATTGGCAAAGCTGCAAGTCAATGTCCCCCTGACGCATGCAGCTAAGAGCCTCTTTTGTAGTGCGGACCTAACGTTCCACCTGACCATTGGTGGCAGGGTGGAATGGGGCAGATGTTACATGCTGAATAGCATTCCTCTCGAGGAATGCCTGGAATTTGGATGAGATGAAATTCATGGCATTGTCAGACACGAGCACATCCGGCAGTCCGAAACAACTGAACAGCTTCCGAAGCTGTTTAATGGTGGCAGCTGAGGAGGTATTGGGCATAGAAATAACCTCCAACCATTTCAAAAATGAGTCGACCACCAATAAAAAGAGTGTGCCTCGGAATGGACCAGCGAAATCAATGTGTATTCGCGACCAGGGTCCACGGGCAGTGTCCCATTTCCGGGAGGGAAGTCGGGACTCTTCAGGTCGAGAACACTGGCAACTTTGGCAGGTGCCCACCAATTGTTCAATGTCTTGGTCTACCTGGGGCCATCAAAAATAGCTCCAAGCCAGAGCCTTGGAGTGTACAATTCCTGGGTGGCTAATGTGAAGTAGCCTGAGTACCTCGGAGCGTAACACCACAGGAATGACTACCCTTTGGCCCCACAGTAGGCAACTTCTTTCTAGCGAAAGTTCGAACCTTTTCCTAAAGAACGCTTTGAACTCCTCAGCAGGAGGAGTTGGTGGCCACCCTTTCCTGACCCAAGAAATCACCTGTGACAGACGTTTGTCTTTTGCGGATGCCTTGGCAATGTCTGAAGGCACAGTGGGGGGGCGAATCGAGAGATTTGATCATCAGCACCTGATGATCTTGCTCGACCTCACAGTCGGGTTCCCCCAGTTCTGAAAAGGGAGACCTTGAAAGAGCGTCGGCGTGGCTGATGTTCTTTCCCTGCGCAGAGAATCAGGGTGAACTGATAGACATTCAGGAAAATAGTCCAACGTAACATGCGGGGGGACAATATCTGTGGAGTGGGCTTTGTAGTTGCAAAAATCCCTAACAACGGTTTATGGTCTGTTATGATGATGATGATTATTTTATTATTATTTATTAGATTTATTGGACACAGCAACACAATATCGATAATCAATAATTACAAAATTCAGATACAAGGTAAAAATCATAATAATCAAAATACTGAAGACATTGCAAAGACAAAAGGGAAACTTCTTTTCTGAAGCACCGAAGGAGCCCGCCAGCAGCAGAAACGCCCCAAGGGACAGAGTCCAAAGTCACCATCCATGTCCTCCTCCCAGTTGGTAACGGGCCGGGAGGGCATGGTGGCACTGGTGGCGGCAGCATCTTCAGAGCTTCCTGTGACTACGGGGAGTCCGCTTTTATCCCTCTGGGTGGAGGATAGGTGTAAATTCCCTGTCATACAAGAAATCATGGAACTTCTTCATTACAGCAACTATGGCCAGAGCTTCCCTGTCAGTCTGGGCATAGTTGCGTTCAGCTTTGGATAGGGATCTTGAATAGAATGCAATCGGGGCTTCCTTCCCATTTTTGAGAGAGTGACATAGGACAGCCCTCACCCCTACTGGTGAAGCATCACACACAAGGACCACAGGTTTCCTTGGATCGAAGTGAGTTAAGACTGCTTTGGAAGACAGAAGCTCTTTTAACTCACGGAAGGCTGGTTACTGACTTTGCCCCCACTGCCAAACTGCATCTTTTTTAAGTAAGCGATGCAGCGGCTCTGCTACTGATGCCTTCCTGGGCAGGAAGGAGTAATTAAAGTTAAGCAGGCCCAGGAATGATTGCAACTCAGGCTTGGCGGTTGGCTGGGGGGCATCGCATACAGCAGCAACCTTAGAATTGGAGGGCTTAATTCCCTCAGGAATTACCTTAAACCCCAGGAATTCTACTTCCCTTGCATGGAAAACACATTTGTCTTTTCTAAGATGTAACCCAGCATTCTCGAAAACCTGCAATACCCAGTCCAACCTTTTTGCAAGCTCAGATTCACTCCCCGCAGTGATTAGCACATCATCAAAATAGGGGAGGACCCAGGGAGACCCTTTAAAAGACGTTCAACCAGTGATTGAAAAATGCCGGGGGCTGCATTTACCCCAAACTGTAGGTGAGTCACCTTAAAGGCTCCCTTGTGCGTAATGATTGTCTGAGCTGCAGCACCAGTGGGCGTAATTGAAAGCTGCTGATAGGCTTGCACCAATTCCAACTTGGTGAAGCACTTACCCCCATGTAAAGCAGCCAATAAGTGGCTCACTACCAGCACTGGATATGCATTAGGCCTGATGGCCTTGTTAATCATACATTTATGATCAGTGCAAATCCTGACCTCTCTATTAGATTTTATAGCAGTCACTATTGGTGTCTCCCATTCTGTGGAGTCCACAGGAACCAATATACCCTGACCCACGAGCTTGTCCAACTCAGCCTCGATTTTGTCCTTTAGTGCAAACAGCACATGGCGAGGCTTGAGGCGAATCAGCCGCACGGCCGGGTCAAGGTCAAAAGAAACAGGGGCCCTACGTAGTTTCCAAGTCCCTTTCTGAAGACAGCTGGGTGCGTGTTACAAACATCCTGCACTGGGTCAGAGTGGACAGCATTGATGCTGGACAATCTAAAGCCTAATGGTTCAAACCATTGCACCCCAAGTAAACAGTTTGTGCCCTGTTTGACCACTACGTGAGGTAGTCTCATTGCAATGTTCTTGAACTTAACTGCAAAATTCCCCACCCCCAGAACTGGGATCTGGCAACCCTGCACGTCCCAGAGGGACGTCTTGAAGGCCCACAACTTTGGGCATAAACTAGGGGGAATTCTTAGGAACTCCGTCTGGGGCAAGATGGAATAGGATGTACCCAAATCTACCTCCATTCTGACTGGAATGCCTTGCAGCTGGACCTTCACAAAGAAGCGGTGGGACATGCTGGAGACATGGCTGATGAGCAGCTCCGCAGCAGAAATCTTTGAAATGGACACTCCCTTTCGCTTTGGTCAGTCAAACTGGTCCGGAGACTGCTTCTGAAGTTGCTGGCAGACATGTGGCCCCTCTTTCCACAGTAGTGACAGTCAGCATATGTGATGGATTCCCCGGGGCATTGGTCTCATCTGTGTAACACCACCTGGGCCGGGAAGATGTACACCTTGGCCTGGAAGTGGTTCCGGAGAGCTGCAAGGATGTCTGCGAGGGGAACCACGTCAATGTCCCGGGGCAGCACCAGGTGGATGGCTCCTTATATACACTGTACAATGGATGCATTTGGGCAGGAAACAATATGATTGGTTAGGAGATGAGTGGGGTGATTGTGGGGTTACCGGACCTGAGTGAAGACTTTGTCTGTCTTGTTAGAAAGGGCTGGAACGCAAGTCCTGCAATAGTTAAGTACCAAGAAGAAGACAAAATGGAGGATTACCCCGATCCCATAATAACAATTACACAATGTTACATACACAACAATACCCCATGAATATTACAGTTCTATTTTGTCAAAAGGAAAATTAAACTCCTAAATAGATACATTCATTAGTTATGTCATTTTTTAGTGTCTATCTGGGCTTGTCTACACTGGCCCAGTGTAGACAAGCCTATATTTTTACAAAAGCCACTTGGAGTCAAATGCCCATGAAGACAGCTTCTATCTATATGTTTCAGAAAATATTCAAAGTTTTCTGCTTCCCCCAAAACAAAAACAGTGCAATAGTGTTATATAGCAATGAATGAAAGAGAGTTCATTCAGCCAGTGACTTTCACACTAACTTTAGGCCAGCTATCCATCTCTTTTTTCCTTAATTTCCCTTTTGCCTTGGGTAAAATTTCACAGAACCTTCACTACAAGAAGAAACCCATGGCACAGTGGGATTAACTAGTTATTTGGGTGTGGATAAATGATATTTTTGCATGCATTAATGGCATACCTGTCAACTGTGGCTCCGATGAATCCGGGACCTGCGCAGACCGGGTCTGTGCAGGTCGCGTTGTACGCATGCGCATGGAGGGCTACGCCACTTGCGTAGCCTTCTACACAGGCAACGTAGCCTTCTGCGCATGCATGGAAGGGAGCTTCGGAAGTGTAGAGCCCTTCCACGCATGCGTGCAACGTGACCTGCGCAGATGGGCTGCGCAGTGCCTCCTTTTCCCCGCTGCCAAATTACGAGGTTTTGGCAGCGCGGGTCGGGAAATGTCGCAAATCGGCGCCGAACTAGGGGGTAATCCTGGCCAGATCAGGATGGTTGACAGGTATGATTAATGGAAACTCAAATCCCTGGTTCCTTGAACATGTGTCTCGTAGACAAGAGAGACCAGGACAAGGACTGAAATAGTCCCCAAACTGAACTACTGTATTTTCTGGCGTATAAGACTACTTTTTAACCCCGAAAAATCTGTGCCAAAGTCGGGGGTCGTCTTATAGGACAGGTACTTAACTGCAGCTTGTTTCCCCTTGCTTTATATGTCCGGCGCATATGGTGGGGGGTGCCGCGGCCGAGTCCCTGCTCTGTGCGGGGAGTATGAAGCAAGGGGAAGGAAGCTGCACACATCTTCCTGTACCTCAAGGAGGAGAACGTGAGCGTGGATTGGCTCTCCACCAGAACCTGCCCATTCGACTCGGAGGGCTGCGCGTCTTCGGGTTGAGTGTGGGTTAATTTTTATTTGGTGTGCATTGGAAGAGAGGTAGTCTTATACGGCAAGTATATTCCAAACTCTATATTTTAACTGGAAAAGTTGGGGGTCGTCTTATACGCCCAGTCGTCTTATACGCCGGAAAATACGGTACTTATTTTGTCCCAAGGAAGTTCTGCTTCTGGAGGAAATTTTCATGCTATTTTTAGACTGAGGCAATGGTTTTTCCACCTTTCTCAGACTGAGGACAAGTTTCCAATATCATTTCTTACTAATAATTTTGTGTCAGAAATTATTCTGGGTTGAAATGATTTTTGCGGGATGCCCGAATGAAGATCCTTTCAAGTCTCCAAGAGATGGGACAGAGACGGGCACTCAATCTGTCATGCAGTACCTGGGTGTCGAACTGCTGACTTGCCAGCCTTCTAGCTAACAAGGGGAGCTTCTTAACCACTGAGCCACCACAGCCCCATTTCTTACTCATCTACTATGTAGAAGCCAGGGATTGTAGAACTAACCAAGGTCCCTCAGAAATCACAGCCAATTTTTCCAAGGCTGTGGAACTCCAGATATGCAAAACAAACCTTGCCAGCTCTCACCAGACTTCATCTTTTTGCTGAAGCAAGATTCCTACAGTATCTACAATGGTAGGTAGATGTGCTTGTAGTCCTCCCTGACTTTGCGGGATGCCCGAATGAGGCTCCTTTCAAGTCTCCAAGAGATGGGACAGAGACGGTCTTACTAGATCTTACTAGAAGATCTTACTATGATCTTACTAGAAGAAATTTGACCCGGCATTACTGAAGTTAAGTCTTTTACTGCTTCCCCTTGAATCTCAGGCCCAAGTAAAACAGAGTAAGGATGCAAGAGAGTCCTTCACTCTCCAGTCATGCTGAATACAGATTTTTTGAAAGTTCAGTACAACCAAAGCATGACAATCCAACTCTTGACTCAGCTGTAAACCAAACTTTATCTGATGCTTCATTTTAACTTTAGATTTTCAGCATTATCCAGGTTGTGCATTATACATTTCAGTGTAATTTTTAAATTTAAGAAGGAAAAAAACTTAGTTCTTTTGACTCTAAACAACTAGACTTAGAAATAGCAAGTGATTTTAAGAGCATCTAGTCCAACATCTAGTCTAGACAGCGCTGGCTCTTCGGCTTTGAAACAGAGATGAGCACTGAACCCTAGAGTCGGATACGACTGGCTTTCGAGCAAGGGAAACCTTTACCTTTGTACTTGCTCTTTTGCTAAACCTTATTGCTTCTGGGACTTCCATCTTTTACCGTTCCTAATTCTTGAAACCTTTTCTTTGTTCACACTCAGGTCCACCTCCAGAAGCAGCTATTATTATCTGGTAAGGCACCAATCACATGTGTTGAAACTGTCACCTCATGAGATTGTCATGTTACCTTCTAGAACTAGAGGTCTGTATGCTCAAATATTGAATAAGATTTTTAAAAATATTAGTTTGTAAGAATATGTATGTTTACAATACCACAAGACTGTTAGCTTTTCCTTTCCTTATTAAAGCCTGAAACATCATTGTTTAAGCCAGGGGTTCTCAACCTTTTAAAGATGGGGGCCAGGTCACGCTCCCTCAGACAGCTTTGGGGACCGGACAGCCATTTTGCCCTTCCTCCACCACATGGCACTTCCTGTTGTGGTGGAGGCGGTGCGGGGCCACATGAAATGGTGCCATGGGCCGCATATGTCCCACAGGCCGCAGATTGAGAATCCCTGGTTTAAGCTATTGCTGTTCTTGAATATCCCATAATGTCATTCCAGTTCAACTAATCAGCTAGTGAAGGCACAGATAGGACCAGTTCCGAGCTGTTATCTCCCTACCTGACAAATAAAGAGGCAGGAGACAGATTTGTGGTGAAAGGCATTGGGCCACATGTATTAAATTTAATCCCTTAACCCACAGAGGGACTGGGAGTGCTAAACCTGATACCAGAACAGGAGACTCCTTGTCTCCTCTTCAGATCAGAAGAGTGAGTCCCTATATCTTTGACAGCTACTAACCAGGCCAGCTAATTTGGGGAGGCAACTCCGTGGGCAGTTCCAGCTCTATTCACGCGAATGGGTATTGGACATATTGCAGAGCTGGCTCATGGTGTGTGCCCCCCCCCCCGGCGCCAAGCCGATTCGCTCAAATTGTGCCCGAGGACCAGTTAAGAGCTGATAGGTGAAAAGCAAGAGGTACTAGCAGTAACTTTTACCAATTCAGATATTTGTGCTAGAAGTGAGGGAAGAAAAGCTGAATTATCGCATGTATTTTCCGAAGGATGTCCCTGTGCAATCAAATGCATATCTAAACCCTAATACAATAACTTTCAGGCATACAAAAGACAGCTAAGCTCTATGTAGTTCTCATTAAGGGCAGAGTATTCCTTTCCTCTGTTAGAAGCTCATAAGAACTCTTGAGCAAACAAGGGAGGGGGGGGTGCAGGATTTTTTTGCTATTATGAGGCATATCAATTGACTTGGATGAATGGATACAGGAACCAATTTAGCAACCGCTATGGAGAAATAAGGATTTTTGCCTTCTAATAGTGCAGGGACAAGATTTCCAGAGAATGTTATTTTCAAAAACAAGCAAGCAAAGGTTAAATGCAACACACTCTCACAGTTTTATAAGAGGGGTAAAATACAAAATATGTGAAAAACTATCCACCTAGAATTGTCATATGAACAAATTCTCTCAAAGTAAGAGTGTTCTGACAATTTTCCTTGCATCTCCCTCAGGCAGATGATGTTCAGTCTCACATATAAAAAGGTTTGATCATAATGTGGAGTGGTTAAATGAAATAAATAAATAGGATGGGCAGGTCTATTTGGCAAACCTGCTTCCTTATATGTAATCTTGATTCTCTTTCACCCATGTTCATAATTGATTCTAGGTGTATACCCAGCACTTCCAATTTGCTATCTGTTAATTTGTGGCAGGAGGATCTAAAATAATCTTCCTGCAATAGGACAAGGAAGGCCTTTAAAACAGAGTACATTAATACCTCAGACAAC
Source organism: Bradypodion ventrale (assembly GCA_035047345.1). NCBI lineage: Eukaryota > Metazoa > Chordata > Lepidosauria > Squamata > Chamaeleonidae > Bradypodion > Bradypodion ventrale. The sequence goes on from JAWDJE010000005.1 coordinate 90,612,334, forward strand.
AAATGCATCGGATAATGCTAAAATTATATAATGATGCAAATTTTAGGGGGAAAATTGCATTGTATAACACTATTTTAGCATTATCTGATGCATCGTGTTTGGCCCTCCGGGAAGGGAACCAGCCACGCATTTGACCGCTTCCCTTCTAGAGAGCTGAAGGGTGAAAGGCAGCTGGTCTATGTGCGTTCTGTTCGGCTGCTGCCTTCCAAAGAAGTGTCTGATTCCTACCTTGGTTTGAGGGAAAGCGGGTGGGTGCACTCGCCCTCGGCTTCACCCAAAGGAAGCTCGCTTTTTTTAACATTAATGTTAAAAATCGGATACAGTGATACCTCATACAATGTCCAAACTTGGTTCCACAAGTTTGGACTTTGTACAGATTTGGACTTTGTACGAGGAATGCAAAATCCTAGCCCCGATACCTCATACAATGTCCAAATCCTTGCCGTGATGCCTCGTACAATGTCGTTTCCATAGAGATACATTGTACTGTAACAGCACAGACTTCAGGGCAAACAGACAGGAACTGACAGAACTTTAAGAAATCATTGTCTAAAGGCTAAATACATTACAAAAACATGTCAAACAACCCTGATTGTCCAAGAACCTGAAGAATGCTGCAAAAATCCCAGAAATGCTTCTAAAAATTATGATGGAAAAATAAAAAAAAATCCAAAATCGTGCTCAAAACCACTTCTAGACACTCTTTGCCTTGTGCAAAACCCACAAGAGCAATGCACACATGTGTCCTGTCTTTTATACAACCCAGGCATAATGCAACCTGGGAAAAACCCCAATGCATCATACAAAGTCACAGCAACTTTGTATGAGGCAACTTTTTTCAAGGAATTAGGTGATGTTGTATGAATTCGATGTTGTACGAAGTGGACTTTGTATGAGGTATTACTGTAACACTAAGACTTGTGGAACCAAGTTTTAGCGTTATTCGAGGTATTACTCTATTTAAAATGTTCAGGCCTAAGCCATTTTATCCCTGCTCACTGTTCAGAGACAATAGCAGAAGACATTTGTAGATAAGATGGGGATGTACATTAGCTGACATCTGGTCCCTGTTCTGAAAAGTTCCTGTTCTTCTTTTAAATGATATATTTGGGGTATATTAGCCACAAGGGTTAAGTGAGTGTATTTTTGCATATCAGCAGTTAGAAGAAAAATGTTATACGTAAGTTTTTTTCCTTTGTTTTTTACTTTCTATGTCCTGCCTGTTGTCTTCTCAGAATCATCTGTCACTGCAGGAAGCAAGGAGGATGGACTGAATGGGCTCTCAGTAGGGGCTGGTAGGGTTCTTATGTGATTATGTTTTATAAAACAATCTTTAAACCAGTGCCACTGTTTGATATTGTGAGTCCAAATGTGGGCTTTGATGAAAAAAGAAACCAGGTCGTATTGAAGAGGTAACCAAAGCCCTAGGAACACTTATGTTCAAGACCTGGTTCTTGTTGTTGTTCTTGTTGTTGTTGTTGTTCAATGTTGCGATTTTGACTTGGAGTATAGAGTTTGAACTATGAAACTATCAACTAACTTTCATATTCAAGCAGATGGACTGTGGGAGTGGATGGTAAAAAAACAGTCTTTACCAAACCTGGCAAATGGGGAAGCAGCAGGTTAGAATAATTTTGAAAGCTGCTTTTGAAAGGAACAGAGAGTCAGTTCATATCTTTCTGATACTGTACTGCATTCAAAGATTTTTCATCTTATTTCGAGCTTCAAGCTGTTGCCATTGAGTTTCTACAACTGCATAGGCATAGGCTGCCAGAGGCTTTTGACTGCAAGTCTTCTTTTCCTGTTGATTTCCATGTGATGTTATGATCACAACTGAGTAAAATAAACATTACCATCATTGAATATGCAGCACCTCTGTTTGGCTGCTTAAATATTTTGCACCAGACGTTGCTAATTATAATTTATTTATATATAGAAGGTATATACTTTCTTTTCTGCTGATTATGCAATATGCAGGGCAGCTAACAATTAAAACTAATAATAAAATACAGATAATTACCTGAATAATAATCACAGGAAAAAAGAACAATTAGCAGTAGGATTCTGTTGAAATCAGAACTTGATATATACACATCGACAGCTCTTTTTCCTCTCATTCCAGTCATGTGCAGAGATATGAAAAGTTACTTTTGGCTATTCTGCCTCAGGTATTGTGCCAAGTGTTGTCCAGAAAAGTAGCTTACAGTACCTCTGCTCCTGCCTTCTTACTACAAAAAGTAGTGCATACAGATAAGGGGATTTGTCTCCTTTTAAATAGCTGAAATTTTGACTAAAGGAAAATCCGAAATAAATTTAAGAGTCCTTCGATTGCAGTAGGATCCATGCAACTTCAAAAGAAAACAGGACTAACATAAATGCCAGATTTGGACTATTTGTCGAGAAAATTAAGCCTAGAAACAGCAAGTGGCTTTTAAGAGCATCTGGCCTAAAATAAACAGATTAAATCTGTGATTAACTGGTCTCTTGAATTTTCACCTCTGGCAAATGATATTAAGAAAATAATATACAAGAACTGGCATGTTCTTAGTGACATTTCTGGGTGTAAGGATAAGCCTCAAACAGGTTTGAGGACTAGATCTATTGGCAATATACTAACACATACTGAATGTTCAGTTGAACAGTTGGCATCACAGAGTATTTTGCATGTTCACTTTAAATGCCACAATTGTGTTATTTGTAAGTATGCATGGGAAACCAGACATGTATCTTTTCCATAAGTTAATTTCAATTTGGAACTTAAAAGTCTTTCTAACTGCAAAAACAGCAATTGTATATATTTGTGGATTTGTACTTCTGGAAAGAAGTACAGTGGAACCCCGTATAATGAACACTTCGTATAACAAAGCGTTTTTGTGTTATTGGCAATAACCCGTACAACAACAAAAAATCGTTGTACGGGGTATCACCAATAGTGCTTCATATAACAAACTTTTTTCGTTATGCGGTGCATTGCCAATAGCACTTTGTATAATGAAAAACTGTATAGTGAAGAGCTCCGCGGAACAGAGCTTTTTCATTATACAGGGTTCTACTGTACATAGGAAAGTCCACTAGACCTATAAAACTGCATACTGTATTGGGGAACATCGCTCTAGGATTAGGAACCAAACTCTAGAAGCACCTTTGGTGATGCATTACATTCAGGAGGAACATACAACTGAACGTTTTAAGTTTGTCATTTTAGAAATTAAGAAAGCCAAATCATACGAGAGGGTTAATATAGGCAGTTTATTACTACAAAGAGCAGCTTTTTACATATATCATCTAAATACTATGTTCCCTTCTGGTTTGAATAATGAATTGTACCCACCTTGTTTCTGTTATTATTCTTATGCACAAATGTGGTTACTTTTCTGAAATGTAATAATCCTTCATTATTGTTATGCCGTTATGCCTGATTTGTGTTTCTAGTGCTTTAAATGTAATGTGATCTTTAATTAAAATCACCTGGCACACAGCATTTAATACAACATTATAGCATGTAGTATCAATGTCTTTAGCTCATATGGAAGACTTATTCCCCAAGAAGCATATTGATGCACAAAAATGTTATTCTAATCTCTTTGGTATGTATCTAGAACTGTGGTTATGCTCTCTATATTGTTTGCAATGCAACAATGTTGAATCCTGAGCCAGTATTCAATATGGTATAACATTGAAGACCTTTAGCCTAATAAGATAATAACTTTTTGTTGAAACTCATTATACAAATTCAGTAATTCTGTATAATTTTATTGTTTATTAGATATAAGTGAATACCATAGCCCTGAGGAAAATATCTTGAAAATTGGCAGTTACCAGAGCTGGTTTGGCTTATAGTTTTTGCTTCCATACAACTTCTATTTGAATTATTTGAAGAAAATAAAATAAATTTGTTTGCAAAAGAAGATATTTTACTCATTTTCTGCTTCAACTAGTTTTTTTCTGTCTCTGTACTTGCACCGTTTGGCCACATTCAATTTTTGGATATGGAACATAGCTATTAATGGAAAAAATTAACCTGTAAGTGGCTCAAGTGGCTAAGACGCTGACTGGAAGGTGGGAGGTCAACAGTTCAATTCCAGAGTATGAGGAGGAAAACACCCAAAAGATACAATATAATCAAAACGGGCAGGGCATAAAGAAGGTGCATGCAATATATAATTAGACAAGATTGATACAAATACAAATATAGTCAACAAACATGAACTGTATAGTGAAATAGCAAATAATATTCTGGTGTGTTAAGTACTATAAAGGTCTCTTATATTAGCATAAGTACTAAAACGAACATAGAGACAAGCTGTATCAGTGTAACATATGTATATCAGTATATATAACAGATCATCTAACACAACAGATAATACTCATTGTAAGAAAAGTTTCTTCATCAGAAATCTGTGGAACAATAATTGCAAAAATACAAGAACGATAAAAATACAATTCAATAAATACCTTAAGCAAAGGAGTAAAGTGCGATCAAAAGAAAGGAATTTAACAAGTCTCCCTATTTCTTTAACAAGTGTCTTTCATAATTTACGCTCCTGCTGTTTCCTGTATAAATTCCTTTCGTTATCTCCTTTCCCTTAACGCTCCAGCCCAATATGAATTTTTGCTTGAGAGGTGTTTGAGCTGCTTATTACTCCTTTGCTTAAGGTATTTATTGAATTGTATTTTTATCATTCTTGTAAGTTACCTAGTGTATATTTCCTTCCTTCACGGGAGGTTTATCATTGCAATTATTGTTCCACAGATTTCTGATGAAGAAACTTTTTGAAATATCCTGTCTTACTGGATTGGATATCATCGATTTCTTTGCATTGCACCACTTGGATTGTATTTGTGCTTAGTAGATTTTGAAATAATATTTTCCCTACAGACCTGTTTTACTCTGGATTGTGTTATCTACGCCTCTTACTGTTGTTGATGCAGCATTTCGTACCCCCTTACGAAACGCTTGTTGTATATTTGTATATTTGGAAAAAGTTTTCTTACAATGAGTATTATCTGTTGTGTTAGATGATCTGTTATATATACTAATATACATATGTTACACTGATACAGCTTGTCTCTATGTTCGTTTTAGTACTTATGCTAATATAAGAGACCTTTATAGTACTTAACACACCAGAATATTATTTGCTATTTCACTATACAGTTCATGTTTGTTGACTATATTTGTATTTGTATCAATCTTGTCTAATTATATATTGCATGCACCTTCTTTATGCCCTGCCCATTTTGATTATATTGTATCTTTTGGGTGTTTTCCTCATCATCATTGTTTGCACACCCAGCCATTCCCTCCCCTTTTTCAATTCCAGAGTACTGCAGGACAGAATGAGCTCCCGTCTTTGTCCCACCTTCTGTCAACCTAGCAGTTCGAAAGCAAGAAATTTCAAGTAGATAAATAGTCCCTTCAGTGGGAAAGTAAACAGCATTCCGTGCACTCCGGTGTCTAGTCATGCCTGCCACATGACCACAGAAACGTCTGCAGAAGCAGACAGCACTGGCTCTTCGGATATGACTGGCTTTCGAGCAAGGGAAACTGTTACCTTTTAACCTGTAAAATTAAAGATGGATTAGCAAAAAAAAGAATTGAGAGAGATAAGGGGAATTTTTTTACTGACTCAATAAAGGTATCGCCTTTCTCCTGCATTAGTATTGTGTAAGGATTACATGGCGGTCTTTGTGTGTTTATGTAGCTGCATCAGAGATTTCTGTAGAACCCAAAGGCCTTTCATTACCCATCCTATCCATAGTTGCAATATTCATCATGAGCTGAAGGAGCTGATGGTGAAGTGACCAAAATATGAGTGTTGCAGAACAATACTGCATTAAGTGTTGTAGTTCAAAGCAATACTGTGCAACAGATTTGCGTATTGTGCCCTTATCTTTTAGGAACAGCTCCCCCATTGGCTTAGTGGTTAAGACGCTATGCTTGGAGACTGGAAGGTTGGCTTTCAATATCTGAGGGCTGCACAGGGACTTGAAAGGAGCCTCATTCCGGGGTCCCCTGAGCGAAGTTTCTCCAGCAAAAATCTTTTCAACCTAGAGTAATCTCTGACACAAAATTATTATTATCTTTTAGGACACAATCTCTGCATTCTTTCTTTTTAAAACATTTCCTACTGTTAAGGAGAGACTCTGAAAATAAGCACTTAAAATGGAGATTCCAGACAATACTTTGTAGTTGTGCATTCACACAATTCATTTTATTACCTATGTCACCAGTTCCTCTCATTCTGAAATCATATTCTAGCCCTGATGTTCTTCATATTCCCTCACAGTTTTTATTCATATTTAAATAAATGTAATGACCACCACCAAACTCTCATAACCGTGCAATTCAAGAAATGTGAATGGAGTTTTGTTTGTCAAAATACAGACAATCTGGGCAGATTGCATCATTTTGAGTATGAGATGTGAAACTATTATTTTTGTATTCAACATTTCCTTATCTAAGCTATAATAATACATAACCGCACTCAGAGGAGCACAATTCTAGAAGAAAATTCATCTAAAAACAAATTTTTATCTATTCATCCATTCATAGTATCTTATACCAGTTACATTCTCATGGCAATTTGACCAAGTATCTGATTAGAAATACTCATTCTCATGAAAACAACATCAGTTTTGGTCTTTTACTACCAAAATTGTTTATGTGTTTTCTCTGCCCAGTTCTGTCTCCTCTTCCTTCATTTGCTGACAAAAGAGTTAATGAGGGGAAATATATATGCAAAGTATAGTCAAAGGAAAATATGGAATGTGACAGAACCAGTAACTCACCCATGTGCTGTGTAGACATATATGAATTTAAGATTAATTTTGTAATTAGAACTGTAAATAGAGTCACACTAGAGTGCCACTATAATACTCAGAGGAGTCTGTATGCATGGGATTAAAACTCGCAGCTTTTCCAAAAATCACATTTACTAATCTCATGTGCTAAGGAATGTTGGAGAAGTATACTTCATCATCAACTTGTAGGAGGACAAGAGGGCATCCTACCTGCAAACAAATCTGTGCTTTAATCTGCCTAATAAAAAGTATCATATTAATCATACCTGAACATTTTAAAGAAAACATTTCAGTTTTGCTTATTTTAGTTAAATGTTCTCAATGTTCATGTTCATGTTTAGTATGTTGGCTTGGGGGTGGGGAATCTATGTTGATTGAATTCTTAAGTCAAATTTCTTCAAAATGGAATGTCTAAGATGTTTAACAAAAGTGAGCACCTATGTCTTGATATCCTGTCACTGAGCAGCAATTTCTTTGTTTCTTTTCCACAACAAAGTTCCATTGATTCTAATTGCACATAGGGAAGACTTTAAAAGAAGCAATTCTTTTTCTTGGAACACTTCAAGATTTTGGAATCCTCAAGGATAGAGGATCATCTTAGAGGGCACCAGGGCCGACATAAAAAAATTCTAGGCCCGGTATGCGGCCCCCCCTTTTGGCCACGCCCCTGTGATTTTCTGTGCATGCGTGGTTTGTTTGCACATGCGTACATCAGTGGTTTCCCGGTGGCACTGGGCCCCCGTCATCTCTGGGGCGGGACGTGAGTCCTGATGGTCCCCCCCATGGTGGCCTTGGTGGCCACGATGAAGTGAACAGCAGAGGAGGAGCTACAGATACAGCAACTTTTATTACAGTGTGGGTGCCTGAACATGGCTAGTGTGATGGGGTGAGCTGTAAAGACTCATTTCAAATCTCATGTGTGCAAAAAACTCACAATGTGAACTGAGCCAAGTCCACCAAGGACAGAAAGTGTCTGTCACACTTCTGTTTACCTTTTTTGCATCTCTTGTTGTATAGTTGGTTCTCTTTTTTAAAGCTTTCTGCATGGATGTTTGTGTTCACTTTTTGAAAATGTATGCACATGCACTTTTGAATGCCTTTTTGTGATATGTTTAATTTTTAATTTAATTTAATAGTCATATTTATATATGCCGCCCACTCAGGCAGAACCCGACTCAGGGCGGCATTACAACAAGTTCTAAAAACACATAAAAACACTTTAAAAGACCCATATCCCACCCACTTTAAAAGACCCATATCCCACCCACCCATCCCACCCACTATAAAAAGAAGAAGAGAGAGTTCTTAATTGTTTACATAAGCCAGCAGGCGGGGACTGTGTTCCCATTCGGGCCCCACACCTGCCCTGCCAGCCAGGTCTTCAATCCTTTCCTGAAGGGCAGCAGTTCTCTTTGAAGTCTTAGATCTGTTGGTAGGAGGTTCCAGAGGGTTGGTGCAGACACGGAGAATGCCCTCCTTCGGGTGCTGGATAGATGTGCACCCCTAGCTGATGGCACCATTAGAGAGCCTCTCCGGTCCGCTCTGGTTGGACGGGCAGAACTCTTGGGATGATGCGGTCTCTAAGGTATCCTGGCCCACTGCCATATAGGGCTTTAAAGGTCAAAACCAGCACCTTGAATTGCACCCGGAGACAAACTGGTAACCAGTGCAGCTTCCGAAGTAGCGGTGAGGCATGGGCATATCGTCTGCATCACCACCCGGGCTGCCACATTCTGGACCAGCTGCAGCCTCCAAATGATCATCAAGGGCAGCTCCATGTAGAGCGCATTACAATAATCTAGTCGGGAAGTGACCATAAGCAAGGAGCCCCGGTCCAGGAGCGTGCGCAACTGGCGAATCACCCGAAGTTGGGCAAAAGCCCTCCTGGCCACAGCCGCTACCTGTTCTTCTAGCAGCAGCCGCGAGTCCAGAAGGACCCCCAAGTTGCGCACTGGGTCTGTCTGGGGCAAAACAGCCCCATCCAGTATCAAAGATGGTAGCTCCCTGGATAACACGGGGGCCCTTATCCACAGCCACTCTGTCTTGCTGGGATTCAGCCGAAGCCCATTGGCCCCCATCCAGACCCCAATGGCCTCTAGGCATCCGGATAGGATTTCAACAGCATCACTGGGGTCCCCACGGGCCGAGATGTACAACTGAGTGTCATCCACGTACTGATGGTACCGCACCCCATGGGAACGAATGATCTCACCCAGTGGCTTCATGTAGATGTTAAATAGGAGAGGAGAGAACACCAAGCCCTGAGGCACCCCATACTTGAGGAGCCTAGGGCTGGACCTCTCACTCTCTAACCACACCGACTGGGTACGGCCCTCCAGAAAAGAGGAAAACCAGGACAACACAGTGCCCTGGATCCCCAGTCCTTTGAGGTGTTCCAGAAGAATACCGTGGTCGACGGTATCGAAGGCCGCTGAGAGGTCAAGAAGAGCAAGGACGGATGGATAACCCCCGTTCCGCTCCCGCCAGAGATCATCCATCAGTGCGACCAATGCCGTCTCCGTACCATACCCGGGCCTGAATCCTGATTGAAAGGGGTCTAGATAATCTGCTTCCTCCAGGACACTCTGCTGCTGGCGTGCCACCCCCTTCTCCAAAACCTTACCCAGAAAGGGCAGGTTGGAAACCGGCCTGTAGTTGTTAAGGACAGCTGGGTCAAGGGATATTTTCTTCAGGAGGGGGGGCACCAAAGCATGTTTAAGTGGTGCAGGAAATACCCCCTCCCATAATGATGCATTTATTATCGCCCCGACCCAGCCACCTGTCACCACCTTGGAGGCTTTCACCAACCAGGTGGGACAGGGGTCCAAAGGACATGTAGTGGCACGCACAGCTGCAAGGAGCCTGTCCACTTCATCAGGGACAAAAGGATCAAACCGATCCCAGATTATTGCATTTTATGACCTAATTATGTAGTGTAGTTTCTGTATTATGATATTATGCTTATCTGGATTGTTTTCCATTTTGAACTTGTTGTTTCTCTGTATTATCCTTTTACTGTTACTTTGTTGGATTATGTTGTTAGCCGCCTCGAGTTGGTCTCGGCTGAGGAAGGCGGGATATAAATTAAACTGATTGATTGATTGATTGATTGATTGATTGATCATACAGCAAGACTGTGCTCCGGTGCCCCCCCCGAACCTCCCCATCCACGCCGGGATTCAGCCCTGAACGAATCCGATCTATTTTCTCCACCAGATGGTCAGCAAAGTCCTCAGCCGAACCCTGCCAACCGGGCACCGATCTCCCCCTACCGAGGAGGGACCTGGTTACCCTGAACAAGGCAGCTGAGCGATTATCAGTGGAGGCAATAAGGGTGGTGAAGTATTGCCGCCTCACCACCCCCATTGCCACTAGGTAGGCCCTAATAGCAGCTCTAGCTAGTGTCCAATCGCAGTCATCCTGGGTCTTCACCCAGCGGCACTCTAGGCGTCTCTTTGCCTGTTTGAGTTCCCGCAGTTCATCCGTGAACCACGGGGATGTCCTAACCCCACGGGCGCGGAGAGGCCGCAGTGGCATGATTTCATCCAAGGCTGCTGTTGCCGTCCTGTTCCACAGGTCGACAAGTGCTTCGGGTGAATCGTGTAGCCGATCCAGAGGAACATCCCCCAGTTCCCTCTGGAATCCATCTGGATCCATTAGTCACCAAGGGCGGGCCATTTTAATAGGCCCTGCCTCCCTACGATGAAGCGTCGCCCCCAGAAAGTCAAGAGTCAACAAATAGTTATCTGACCATGGCACAGGTGAGATGACTAAGTCGTGTAATCTCAGATCACTCTGCCACTGCTCCGACAAGAAAACTAAGTCTGGCGTGTGACCACTGCCCCTGGTCGGACCCCGAACTACCTGAGTCAGGCCCATGGCTGCCATGGAAGCCATGAACTCCCTTGCCACCTCAGAAGCCATCCCCAATGAAGGCAAATTGAAGTACCCCAGAACCATAAGCCTCGGGAACTCCAACGCCAGCATTGAGGCGGCTTCGAGGAGCTCAGGCAGGGCATCCCTTACCCTGTAAGGGGGCAGGTACAGGAGTAAGATCCCCAACTGACCCTTGGGGCCCAACCGTAGAAGCAGGGCCTCACAACCAGACACTTGTGGAGCAGTGGCCCTAGCAATTCCCAAAGATTCCCTGGCAACAATGGCGACACCACCACCCCTCCCCTCACCTCTAGGCTGGTGCCAAATACCGAACCCAGCTGGACACATGTCCGAAAGAGGTACTCCATCCTCAGGTGTCAGCCAGGTTTCGGTGATGCATGCCAGGTCAGCCCGCTCCCCCTGGATAGAATCTTGGATCAGGGGGGCCTTATTACAGACCGATCTGGCATTCACCAGCAGCAGCCTAAGGGCAGGGTCACTGGATCTGCTGCTCAGGGCCCAGAGATGTACCTGCGATGTACCTGTCACCACCTGTTCACTTTGGTATGCATAGATTTGAACACATTTTGTTCACTAACCTTTATTACAAATCCCAGAGGTGTACAGATTTCCGTGCCAACATAATGTTGCCAATCTTTAGAGTTTTAAAATGGATATTTCTATATGGAAATGCAAACCTGACAAACTTCTTTTGTACAACTAGTCAAGCTGTTGTTGCTGCAGAACCATCAGCTGCAATATGCTGATATAAAAACAAAACATTGATCTGCCCTTCACAGTTACTGCTTAATTACGTAAACAGGATAAAGATAAATCAGAAATATAGCATATGCAAAAGACTTTGAAATCTTAAACAGATTCTGCTTAAGGTTAGTTGGTTTTTTTTAAAAAAAAATATCACTACATCTCCCCTCACTGTTTCTAATTCTATTTTTCTCTATAAACAAAATTTCCATCCTATCATAATTCCTTTCTGTTCTATGTGACACATTTTCTCTTTTCCTTGGTTGCTCTTTATTTCCTAGTCTTCCAGTTTTGTATCATATTAGAAAATCAAGATTTTCCTGAAGTATTTTTCTACCGTTAATACCATCTCCAAATAATAATATTAATATAATATTGAAACACGTGTTCTCCCAAGAGATCTCTTAAGCCAAAATGAGATGGAAGTTCTTTAAGAAACTGTTTGCTCTGAAACATAGATCTAAAGAAGGGAGGAAAAACCAGGCACACTTCCCATTTATTTTTTTATGGTACTAAAGTGTTCCCCACAGGGGAGCAAATCTATTCCCAACTGCAAGTTGTACTGATTAGATTACTTCAAGTATCAGAAAGGACACTATCCTAATGGCAGAATGTGAAGAAGACCTAAAGAGCCCCTTGATGAGGGTGAAAGAGGAGAGTGCAAAAGCTGGCCTGAAACTCAATATTATAAAAACCCAAGATCATGGCAACAGGCCCCATCACTCCCTGGTAAATAGAAGAGGAAGAAATGGAAGCAGTGACAGACTTTACCTTCTTGGAATCTAAGATCACTGCAGATTATAACTGCAGCCATGAAATAGAATGGGAGGCAAGATATGGCAAGCTTAGGCAGCATAGAAAAAATCGAGACATGACCTTGCCAACAAAAGTCTGCATAGTTAAAGCAATTGTCTTCCCAGTAGTGATGTATGGCTGTGAGAGCTGGACTCTAAGGAAGTCTGAGTGCAGAAGAATAGATGCCTTTGAACTGTGGTGCTGTAGGAGACTCTTGAGAGTCCCTTGGATTTCAAGGAGATCAAATCAGTCAATCCTAAAGGAAATCAGCCCCGGCTGCTCCTTGGAAGGACAAATACTGAAGCAGAAGCTCAAGTACTTTGGCCACCAATGGCCACATCACGTGAATTAACATGTGCACGCGTTTTGCCACCCATCCGCCCCAAGGCGGCAACCACCCAGAGGCCTTCAGTGTTCCAGGGAAGAGCCTATGCTCTATAAGAGCATGTCTCCTTTCCACCTCACCCTCTTTCCTCTGTTTTGTAATCTGGCAAAAGCACGTGTGTTCAAGCTACTTCATGACGCATGTGGAATAAATCTCTATGAAGAGAGACCCTTGAACAATGGTGCCCAAGCGTCATGCTTCTTCTGCTCTGGGCATGGGTGTGGAGAAAAGAACTTCTCCGTGCCCCGCGTGGGACTTGCCGGTGCCCATAGCCTTGGTCACCCTGAATCCAACCAACTTGGTGGCCAGAATAACAGCCCTTGAGCAGGCCGCTGCTCTATGTCCAGCACCACTTTCAACAACCCCAGTGATGAGACATCGGGGGAACCCTGCAGATGACAACCTGTCCTGGAAAGATATTGTCCAGGCCCTCCAGAAGCATGTGGATACCCTGGATGCTGCAGGGGCATCTCGAGAAATGGATGTGCCTGTGGGGGTGCCTTTGACAGTGTCCACATGAGATGGGGAAGTTCAAGAAACTACCAAGTCATCTGGTGCTTCCTGAGAGCACCGTGGTGGTGATGACATCTGCTCTGGGTATATCTGAGCCAAGATTAGGTGAGTATGGGGGATCTGGGAGTGTGCCTGGATGTGGGACCCCAGCGCCTCATTCTTCTCCTGCTACACAGCTGCCTTTATAGCCTTGGCCTTTGTCTAGCCCTGTGCAGGCTATTAACTTCCCAGGTGGGCAGTCATCTGCTTTGGTCCTGTGAATGGCTCCTTATCCATCCCACAGGGTTTATTCCCCAGCTGCCCTACAAAGTTCAGTGGCGGCTGCACAGGTTGGATTCTTATCTTTGTCCACCCTTGCAACAGGGCCTGCATCTGCATTGCCATTCAATGACCAGTCCCTACCAATGGGTGACCATCTTCTACCAGTGATGAGGGATAAAATCATGCGAAGCGAATATTTTGATATATTTTCCCTGCTTAACAGGGATTCAGACAAACCAGAGAAGAATATGGGTGAGAAGGATAAGGAGTCTGCCAGAAGAAAGAAGCCTCCTCGGACCTGGGCTAATTGGCTGCCTATCTGGTCTATGCAGTGGTGGCAGTCCATGCCAGGCAACAACTCGCATTACCATTAATTCAATACCTAGATATTATCTACTGAGCTTATGTAGACTTTCCAGGACAGGCATGGGTTCTTTATGATGAGAATTTCCACATGTGCGTGGCCATTCAGCTGACCATGTTTTGGGATAAGCCACATGCTCCGTTGTGGCTTCAATTTATGACTCCTTCTCGCCCGGTGTCCGGTGACCATTATTATTGTGGACACCTAGTGCAGCGCCCCTTGATGGCGCATCCTGCCCACCAGTTGGCGGACCAGACAGTTCAACCTGAGTTTGTTTGTTGGGAGTTCATGGGTCAGGGGCATTGTTCCAAGAAAGTGTGCAAATACCAACATGAGTGCACTATGTGCAGAGGCAGCCACCCGGCTACCATTTGTACAAAAAGCAGCCCCCAGAGGCATAAGGGCTGTGATTCCTGGGTTTCAAAAAGAGTTGATCTTGAGCTGCCACAGTCTGCAAAAGGCATCCAACCCAATCGAGCTTGATACATTAGTTTCCTGGCTTGCAGGTTACCCTGCTGAGGAGGCCTCTTCCATTAAGTCACTTAGTCATTGAATGAAACAGAATTCTAGATGACATAAGCCTTCACTCTGATTCAGTAGGGATATTCTGTGCCCACTACTCTATATGCCTGTAACGCATACCTGTCAAGTATCCCATTTTCCCCGGGAAAACCCCTTATTTTGACCCCTCTTCCCGCACCCTCCCGTTTTATTAATTTTCCCGGAATATCCCTTATTTTTTTAAAAAAATTCCTGGCTGGAGCCCTCACAGGCAAAGCTGCAGTATGCTTTTCCTGCCACCAGAGGCCGCTGTCTGTGGCTTTTCGCTTGTGAAAGGAGAGAGAGAAGGTGGTGGGAGGGGCCTTCTGTAGTTTCTCTTTCATTTTCCTTCCCGGCCACATGGTCATGGAGGCTTTGCTTCGTTTTTGCTGCTGAGCTGGTCAGAGCCACCATGGGACGCACGGGGAGTCTACTCTAGGTGAGCGATATTTCATATATGCAGGGGCAAATCAGCTCTTGGTCTCTCACTCTCATGGTTTATTGAGCTGTTTCTGCCCTGCCTCCTGGCTGGAGGATTTCATTGCTTGATCACTATATGAGAGAGGGGGGGGGTGTTCGTTTCTGTTCTAGAATTACCTTGGGAGGGGGAAAACATTGCTTGATCACTATATGAGAGAGGGGGGTTTCATTTCTGTTCTAGAATTAACTTGGGAGGGGGAAACGTTGCTTGATCACTATATGAGAGAGAGGGGGGTTTGTTTCTGTTCTAGATTTAACTTGGGTGGGGGAAAACGTTGCTTGATCACTATATGAGAGAGAGGGGGGTTTCATTTCTGTTCTAGAATTAACTTGGGAGGGGTGGAACGTTGCTTGAACACTATATGAGAGAGAGGGGGGGTTCGTTTCTGTTCTAGAGTTAACTGCTTACAAGCAGTTGTTAACCCTAGGGGGCTGGTTTACTATTCTGCACTTTCTTTGCTTCCCAGGGAATTAAAAAAAAATGAGTAAGGTAAAGGTAAAGGTTTCCCTTGCTCATAAGCCAGTCATATCCGACTCTAGGGTTCAGTGCTCATCTCTGTTTCAAAGCTGAAGAGCCAGTATTGTCTGCGTCAGCAGACATTTCCGTGGTTATGTGGCAGGCATGACTAGACACCAGAGCGCATGGAAAGCTGTTGCCTTCCCACCAAAGTGGTCCCTATTTATCTACTTGCAATTTCTTGCTTTCGAACTGCTAGGATGGCAGGAGCTGGGACAAAGACGGGAGCTCATTCCGTCCTGCAGCACTCAGGAATCAAACTGCTGACCTTCTGCCTCCCAGTTAGCATCTTAATCACTTAAGCCACTGAGTAAACAAGAAAGAAAACAAAACAAAAGTCCCCCAAGAAAATGGGGAAAAGGTTATTTGGCCCACACAGCTTTGTGCCCATTGCATCTACAATACCATCTAGCCATCTTATTTTTGGCCACCCCCTTCTTTTGTCCTCCACCTTTCCCAGCATCAAGGCCTTCTCAAGTGAATCCTCTCTTTTAATTTGATTTCCAAAGTACTTTAGCGTCATCTTTACTCTTTGACTTTAATGAGCAGTCAGCGTTGATTTCTTCTAGGATCGACCTATTTCTAACACCACATTTCAAAGGCATCTATTTTTCTGCGCTCAACTTTCCTAATAGTCCAGCTCTCACACCCATACATTACCACCACGAATACCATTGCTTTGACTATGCAATTTTTTGTTTGCAAGGCGATGCCTCTACTTTTAACTATGTTCCCCAGGTTTCTCATAGCTTGTTTCCCAAGCATCAGTCACCTTTTTATTTCACAGCTGCAATCACCATTTGCAGAGATCTTTGATCCTAAGAAAGTAAAATCTGCCAGTCGTATCCAACTCTAGGGTGCAGTGCTCATCTCCATTTACAGCCAAAGAGTCAGTGCTGTCAGGGTTTGCAGACATTTTCATGGCCATGTGGCAGGTATGACTAGAGCCTATCAAGTCACATGGTTATATTTGGCCATGCCCACAGATTTGGCCACACCTATGGGGGTGTGGCCAAAGTTTCCCTTATTTTCAAATCCAAAACTTGACAGGTATGCTGTAACATAACCAGAGTCCCATTAGTTATATATGCCATGGTAAGTCAAAATGTGTGAATCTCAGTGGTGAATTCCCAGTAGTTAAGGAGACCAAAGTTGTACTCATTATTCTCCAAGTCATTTGACTCATATGAAGTTAAGACACAGTTTGCTTCTGAGATTTATGCTGTTTTGACATATGTAAGTCATAGGGTTCTGGTCAATATATATTATCTGTACCTTCATATGGAAATGGAAACCAGACAGAACTGGTGGTGAAGTGTTCCTCTAGCAATGATAATAATTTTGTGTCAGAAATTATTCTGGGTTGAAAGGATTTTTGCAGAACAAACTCTGCTCAGGGAATGCCCAAATGAGGCTCCTTTTATGTTCCCAAGAGGTGGGACAGTGATGGGTGCTCAATCCATCAATCCAGGTCTCAAACTGGCAACTTGCCATCCTTCCAGCTAACAAGGCAAGCTTCTTAATCACTGAGTCACCGCAGCCCAATGTTCTTCCAGTGAACAGCAAGAGAGAAAAATAAGGAATTGTAGCCATGGGAAGGCAATCAGCAGGATACTTGTAGAATGAAAGCGCGGCGCCAAAATGGCCACCACGCTCTTTGCACCCCCCCCCGGACTCAGACATCCGGGTGAGTTAGGGGGCGTGGCCACTCCTTTATAAAAGGGGTGGCCACGAGGCAGCCGAGCTGCCATTTTAGAACGCGACGGACGGAGAAGTTTTCTCTGTCACGATTTTTGTTCAAAGCTTTGCCCTTCGTACCTGGCTTAGAGCGGAGTTTCTTTGCCCTTCGCTACTGTGGCACTCAGGGCTCAGGATCCGATCCCTGGCCAGGGATCCTTCAGGAGGCAGTTTCTTCGGGAGCCATGGCTCCCAAGCGCAGGGCTCCGGCGGTCAAGCCGCGGCCAAGGGGAAGGGCTTTCCCTACCCCTTCATCGAACGGAGGGCAGCCATCGGGTCGGAGGACTCGGGCTGCACCCCCGCAGCTGGGCAGTGGGACAGATTTGCCCACCGCTGCCAGTGGGGCTGATCAGGCTCCTGCCTGTCAGCCTGGCACAAGCTTCCAGGCTGGGTTGGCACAGGCTGGCCCCTCGGGGATCCCTGCCCATGGAGGGCCTTTCCCCGGCTTGGGACAGGGTGGCTCATGTGGATCTGGTGTGGGTTTCCACCCCACCATTCCTCCGGCCCCCCACGGGCCAGAGTTTTGGGCATGGCCCTACTCGGGCGCTGGATCCCCATTCGGGTTTCCAATCCAGCAATTGACCAGCGGGCCATCCGGCCCATCCGGGCCACCTTATACTGGGGGCTCGGAGACTGTGGATGCGCTTATCGCACACATTGCGGTGCTAGAGGCATCACTGGGCATCGCCCAACTGCCTTCCGATGGGGGTTTAGCCGCCGCTTCCATTCCGGCCCCTTCATCGATCCCGGCAGACGCGTCGGCCGCCACTCTCCAGCGGGCCGTCAACAGGGTTGAGCTGCTCGAGGCCAGCCCAGGCTGGCGCCTCGCAGCTCCCCGCACACCTGGACTTGCTGGTGGGGAGCAGTCAGGTGTGGCCCCAGAGCTCGATGCCTGTCGTGGGCTCCGACGCCCACCGTGGGCCGGAACCCCCGGTGGGGGCGGCTCATGTGGGTGTGACTAGTGAGTATCCGGTTCAATTTAGTGCACCACCGACACTGTCCAGTCACACTGGGGGGGGGGGGTGCAGTGGCCATGGCCACGGCAGCTTACTATGGGTGGGCTGTTGCTTCCTCATTGCCCTGTTAACTCCTGGTTGCCAAATGGCCCCTCGGTTAGGGCAGGGGTATCCGCCCCTGGGGGTATGCCAAGCGTTGCAGGGGCTGTTCCGGGCCCGCCGCGCATACCCTTCATCCAAAATGTGCCAACGGCCGCTCTGCCGACGGCTGGTTATTCCTTGCCCCTGGGCGATCATCTATCACAAGCCACGAGGGATAAGATTTGGCGAGGGGAGTACGTTGATATTTTCTCCCTCTTGAATCGTGAGCCCATCAAGGAGGAGAGGGAGGGACAGGATGACAGGGACAAGGAGTTGTCCCGTCGTCGTAAGCCACCGCATACCTGGGCCAATTGGTTGCCGGCATACCTGATATATATGGCGGTGTACCTTAGGGCACGGCCCGATTTGGCCATTCCGATGGTACAATACCTCGACAATATTTACAGGGCGATGGTGGATTTTCCTGGCCCATCGTGGTTGGCTTACGACGAGGAATTTAGGATGAGGATGGCCCTACATCCTGAGATGAGATGGGATGAGCCCTGCCAGCAATTGTGGCTCTTGTATATGACTCCCACGTGTCCTGCCCCTGGTGATAGGTACCATTGCGGCCATGCAGTGCAGCGGGCGGCTGTGACGCAGGATCCCCGCCAGCCGGCAGGGCAGGGGGTTCCAGCCCGACTGCTGTGTTGGAGCTTCTCAGCTAGCAGCGTGTGCAACAAGCATCAGTGTCGTTTCCGACACAAGTGTCCCTCTTGCTCTGGCCCTCACGCCGCCTCCGCATGCCCGCGGGCTGGTGGGTCACAAGGCAGAGGTGGGGGTGGCCAGGGGGCGGTCAGAGCTCCCTCTGATGGGGCTAGCCACGCAAAAGGCCCCCTCCCCAATTAATATCCCTATGCTGGAACGATGGCTTTCCTCTTATCCTCGATGGGATGATGCGAGGTACCTGCTAGAAGGTTTCCAGTTTGGCTTTCGTATTCCATTTAGGGGTGTCCAGGGATCGCAGGATGCCCCGAACTTACTTTCTCTGCAGGGTAATGAGGAGGTCGCTGCACAAAGCATAGCTAAGGAGGTTAAGGCTATGAGAGTTGTGGGGCCCTTTACTGAACCACCATTCCCTAACTTGAAGGTCTCCCCTCTGGGGCTAGTGCCTAAAAAGACCCCAGGTGAATTTCGCTTAATTCACCATCTATCTTACCCTGTGGGTTCCTCAGTCAATGATGCTATTCCTGATGACCTTTGCTCAGTCAGGTACACGTCGTTTGATCAGGCCCTACAGATGGTACGCTCCTGCGGTCCCTGGGCCCTCCTGGCAAAGTGTGATATCAAATTGGCATTCCGATTACTGCCAGTGCACCCCGAGGACTTTGAGCTGTTGGGTTTTCGTTTCCGAGGAAAGTTCTACGTAGATAAGGCCATGCCTTTTGGCTGTTCTATTTCATGTTCGGCATTCAAACGATTTAGCACTTTCCTCCAATGGGCCTTTGTTCATAGGTCAGGGTCCCGGTCTGTAGCCCATTACCTCAATGACTTTTTGTTCGGGGTGAACAGGGCTCGGATACGTGTATGCGTCTCCTTACTACATTTCAGGCGGTTATGCGGGAACTGGGTGTCCCCTTAGCGCCTGAAAAGACCGGGGGCCCAGCCACCAAGCTCACCTTTTTAGGCATCGAAATTGACACTGTCGCACAGGCATCCAGGTTACCCATGGACAAGGTGACTCGGATCTCTGCGGCGATTCTGGCACTGATTGCCAAGCATAAAGTGTCCCTTTGTGAGCTACAGGTCCTTCACGGCCACCTCAACTTTGCCTGCAGGGTGGTGACACCGGGCAGAGCTTTTGCCAGGCGTCTGTGTGATGCCATGGCTGGCCTATTAAAACGCCACCACAGGGTCCGGCTGACCAGGGGCATACGGGCAGACCTTTCAGTTTGGCTCACATTCCTACAGGATTTTAACGGGGTCTCTTTTTGGAGATCAGACCTTATGGTCTGCCCTAAATTTCAAGTACAGTCGGATGCCTCCGGCTCTCTGGGTTATGGGATTTATTTTGACGGGCGGTGGGCATATGGCCGATGGCCTCACGCATGGCAGGGCATGGATCGCCTCCGCGATCTTACTTTCCTGGAATTTTTTCCCATTTTGGGAGCACTAATGCTATGGGGCGACAAGTGGGCCAACTCTGTGGTCCATTTTTGGTGTGACAATGCTGCAGTGATGCACATTGTTAACGCCCAGACGTCCAAATCCCCTAGGGTCATGGCATTGGTTCGTCAATTTGTCTTGAGAAGCCTGCGCCTCAATGTGCTGTTCAGGGCCAGACATGTACCAGGTATTAATAACAATATTGCTGATGCTTTATCCCGCCTGCAGATCTCCCGGTTCCGTGCCTTGGCTCCGGAAGCAGAGGAATTCCCCTCGCCACTCCCGGCCGAGATTTGGACGTTTGGCGAGGAGAGGTGAACCGGGCGATCGGCATGTCATTGGCACCTCGCATGCGTAAGGCGTATCAGCATGCTTTCATACAATTTAGAACCTTTTGTGGGCAACTCCGGTTGCCTGAAGTGTGGCCAATACCAGTAGACCAGGTTTTACAATACATGGTTTATCTTCACGGTCAGGGGTTAGCCCCCCGTACTATAGCCACTAGGCTTTCGGCACTGGCATTTATGGCCAAGGTGCGGGGCTTCGCTGACTGCGTGAATGACTTCCGCATATGCCATGTTTTGGAGGGGTGGACACGTGAACGTGGCCGCCGCCTGGACACACGTCACCCGATTTCACCAGATGTTCTTACCCACCTTGCACGAGCTGGCATAACTTATGTTATGATAGGTATGAGGTGGCTCTTTTTCGCGCAGCTACCACTGTAGCCTTCTTTGGAGCACTCCGCATCAGTGAGTTGGTACCACTGTCTAAGGCGGATGCGTCTCGTAGGGCACTGGAACTCGACGATGTCTATGTTACACATGAGTGGGCTCAGTTGAGGATACGGTCCTCAAAGGTTGATCAGCACGGCATAGGCAGTGGAGTTAGACTGCTACGATGTTCCATTGAAGACATCTGTCCGGTTGGTGCCCTACATGAGTTTTTGGCAGTGTGTGGTACGCACCCTGGCCCGTTTTTCTGCCACCAGGATGGGTCTCCCCTCACTAAATTCCAGTTTTGGAAGGTGACCGGTATGGCACTTCACAGTGTGGGCCTCCCCGGGGCTCGTTACGGCACCCATTCCTTTAGGATAGGCGCTGCGTCCACTGCGGCTGCGTTTGGGTACTCTGAGGCTGATATACGCCAGATGGGCACATGGGGATCCATGCACTTTGCATTATATGTACGCCCCCTCCATGCATGAGTACCAGTTATGTCATTGTCCCTCTTTCTTCTTTTACAGGCCCTGTGTGTCCCCGCACACCGGTGGCAGTATGGCTGGTGGGCCACAGTTATGTGCACTGGGCAGCGCAGTATGCTGCGGTGACAGAGTGGGGACCCCATCTCAGGCTACGTGCAGCCGCACGTATGCGATGGTACGGTAAGCGCGGTATGAGATGGCGGGAACTGTTGCCATTTCCTGTTTTCCATCAGGGATGCTGGACCGCCTGATGTCCTTGTCCTGCACCTCGGTGGCAATGACCTCGCCCAGGTCACTGGCCTTTCTTTAAAATTCACGATCTGCAGTGACCTAGCCTATTTACATTATGTATGGCCATCCACGCGGCTGCTATGGTCGGACATTGTGCTGCGACATACTTACATGGGTGGCATTGACCTCCGTGCCCTTGACCGCGCTCGCCGGTTGGTGAACAGGGCTGTTGCCCGGTTCCTAGCAGACAAGGGCTTAGGGACAGCCATCCGGCACCCTAGGATAGGCTTACAGGATTATGATCTCTCTGCAGGAGATGGGGTCCACTTGTCGGCCAGAGGTATGAACCTCTTTCTTGAGGATATGCAAGCAGGCCTGGTGACCGAGCTGACGGTCTGGGGGGGGCGGTGAGTCATCTTGGACGCCTCCCCGTGTGGCGGGTAGCACTGGTAAGAAAAAGATTTATGACCCATAGGTATCCGGCAGGTTCGCTATTGACTGGCCAACACGTATACAAGTACAGGGGAAATAGGTTTGGCCGGTCAAGGGCGAACCAGGCAAGGGGTGATGGCAGGAGCTTCACAGCCTGCATCACCTTGATAATTAATGGATACACGTCATAGGGTGGGGTCAGTAGATAGTTTATTGACTCCGGTCAACAATTTGTTTGTGTCAACAAACAAATTGATACAAATAGTTACATGTAGCCAATTGCCATTGGCATTTTGGGAGGAACCTTACCAGTGTTACTGCGGCCTGCTTGCCTTAAAGAATTACAATTGGATGATTACACCAATTGAAAGTTATAATTCGGACTACGGCATTGTTCAATAAAAGTGGCCCGATGCCTTTATCCATATACCGAGTCTTTCTTTGGGGGGTGCGCATGCAATGAAAGCGCGGCGCCAAAATGGCCGCCACGCTCTTTGCAGCCCCACCCCCACCCGGACTCAGACATCTGGGTGAGTTAGGGGGCGTGGCCACTCCTTTATAAAAGGGGTGGCCACGAGGCAGCCGAGCTGCCATTTTTGAATGCGACGGAGCGGAGAAGTTTTTCCCTCCACCCCCTCCCTAGTGAACAGTGTGAATTTTTGGTCGCTTCGAGGCCGGGTGGGAATTTTTGGCTGGAACCTACAATTGGCCCTTTGGTTCTTGCTTTTTCTCCCATCCCACACTGTTGCTAGTGTTTGAGAAAAGGGGCAAGTTGACTTTGGTCACTTTTGCCGGGTAGCACTGGTAAGGTAAAGATTTATGACCCATAGGTATCCGGCAGGTTCGCTATTGACTGGCCAACACTTAGACAGGTACAGGGGTAATAGCTTTGGCCGGTCAAGGACGAACCAGGCAAGGGGTGATGGCAGGAGCTTAACAGCCTGCATCACCTTGATATTTAACGGATACACGTCATAGGGTGGGGTCAGTAGATAGTTTATTGACTCCGGTCAACAATGTGTTTGTGTCAACAAACAAATTGATACAAATAGTTACATGTAGCCAATTGCCATTGGCATTTTGGGAGGAACCTTATCAGTGTTACTGCGGCCTGCTTGCCTTAAAGAATTACAATTAGATGATTATACCAATTGAAAGTTATAATTCGGACTAGGGCATTATTCAATAAAAGTGGCCCGATGCCTTTATCCATATACCGGTGTCTGAGTCTTTCTTTGGGGAGTGCTCATGCAAAGAATGAGTGGCACTAGTGATGCAGATTCTGTGTCTCTGTGCATTGAGATCAACTCCTTTAAATATACTCTGTCCCTTTTTTGGCTAGAAAGAAATGGAACCAATTGGAACCAATTGACAATGAGTGATTGGAGAAATCAAAGAAGTGGACAATGAAAAAACTGTGTGTCAAGGTTGAGGTTCTTGAGTTATGTCTATCTTTCTAATGGATCCAAGCATATTGGCATGTCATAGAAAGTGACCTATTACAGGGGTGGTTTAACTTAGGCACTCTAGATGTTTTTGACTTCAACTTTCAGATCCCTCATGCTATGTTGCCAATAATAAAAGACTATAGGAGGAGGCGTCTAAACACCTGGAATGCCAACTTCCCATTCCATCATTGTAAAAAAAGCTATGGTTGGAGAGAAGAGAGTGCGTAGCATATGGAGCCCATTCCAATGATTACATTTATGAACTGCATCTTTAAAAGAATGAAACTTTTTTCAAATATTAAGATACATAGTGTGCAATTATTACTGTGATATAGGAAGTCATAGAGCAAGTTATAGGCTTCTTATGAAAACATACACCTGAACCACCTTACTCTGTCTAGATATTGAAAAGTTCAAATATATTCCAAAGAAATCCGCAATGTGTCAGCAGGTACTTTCTGTAACATTTTCCAATATTAATGGTCAAGAGACTCTCATGCTGAAAGCTAAGAATTGTTTATATTTTCACTCCAACAGGGCTCCATTAAACCAAAACCCAAGTGGGATTTTAAGTATAGAGGGTGGGGATAGGACTGGCTATACATAAGTAACCTCTAGCAGCATGATACTGCTGGATTATGGCCATTAAGCATAATTGCTGTGCTCTCGATTCACCAATTAATTTATATCCTTTGATAGCATTTTCAGTTTCTTATTTTAAAAAAATGCTGGAGTTGGGATTGAAAGTTTTTCAAATGATGATCTATCACTGAGATATCATCTAAATGGGATGGGTTTTTTTAAAAATTAGGAGACCCTTGGCTCACCTTTTAATATTGCCACAAATAATTCTTCCAGTACAACGTTAGCTCCTATTATAATCACAAGTAATATCTCAAAGAACAGAATGTGCTCTTTGATATCATTCACTGTAGGAATTACTTCAAAGCGAGGACAGTTTCTTCAGCTCCTTTACATGTACAATTAATGACCTCCTCCTGTTCTACTGTCAGACCCCTCCAATCTTCTGTTACCCTTCAGGCTGTCAGCGAGAATGGTCTTGATGGACTAGTATATTGGAACATCTTCTCCTCTTCAGCAAATCATTGCTTCCTGGATGTAAGGATTTGCAACAAGTAGCTTAGATCTAGGCTTACTCACTGTTAGGAGGGGGGACCCTATTGACATCAAGCTAGCTTAAATTTGTTAATTTCAGTTGGTATACTCTAAGCATGACTAACTCTACGTCCAAAGCCCTGGTCTGAAGATTGAGCTACTATTTGTGGCAGTCACTTAAAAACAAAGTTTTTGATAATCAAAGAAGAAAGAATTAAGTAATTGCAGTAAGGCATTCAGATGCTTGCTCATCTTGCAAGTACATTTGAGAGTCAATACTAATTGAATGTTAACAGTCAACTCTTCCCAAACCTCAGGAGAATAAGGGGGTTCATTTGAAAGGCTCCCAGGGAGAGGATCATGAAGACAACCATATAGTGATGGTAGAGAAGCATTCTGCAATCATATTCCACAGTTGTAGTCACTAACATGTTCATTGTATTTTAGTCTCCAAGATCTTTAAACTTCAACAGTTTCTTATCTTAATCAGCAAGGCACTTCATATTGAAGGAAGGACAATATTAAGCACACTGTACAGAACACCAATAGATTCAATTGTTTCATTGTGTTGCGAGGGAGTCTTTTAGTACTTTCCTTGTAAATGGACAATACAACTTGTGCTGAGATTGACTAGCAAAGATATTGTTTCCACAAAGGGATTGCTAGTTTGCTTCTTTGCAATACCCTTTGGGTTATACAAGTAACACATTAAGCCAGAGGCAAAACTTAGCTTTAGGCACCAGGTTTGATAAAAGGGCAATGGTCACGGGTGAAATCTTGCTAATTAGAGCATGGATGGGATGTTGACTCTTGAAATATTCAGAAGCTGGAGAATGTCATGGCTTCCTTTGAACTGGAATAATTTGCAAACTTGCCTTGCTTTACAAAACCACTTCTTCAATGGCTAATTATTTCTCCCCTCCATGACAGCTGAGATTCTAATCTAAACAGACAGTTATTCACAAACATGCACACCCTTACATCTAGATGAGCTTCACGTATCCCGGTTGTTCACTGATTTCTATAGCACCCAGAATTACACAGATTTTAATATCACAGTCATTATAATCACCAGCTGACTATAGCATCACAGTTATTACACAAGAGACAAGACTGCAAATGGAATACTTTTCTGCAACATACTTCTCACATTTAGCTGCATCTCATCACATTTTCTGTAACCAAGGGTTAAAAATGTGTATGAATCAGCTCCTAGTTCCTCCTTCCACCCAAGTAACTAAAAGAGGTTCCTTTTAGTTATTCTGATTAATAACCATTGGTAGACTAAACATTTTAATTTTCAAAGAATTAAAAAAAACCTTAGGAGTAATTCTTACTCTATTTTCTAAGTCGAATTTTTGAAGCTGTATGCACAAAAGAGACAACAAATACTTATGAACTGACATCTCTGTGATAGTCTGTACAATCTGAAATTTCAAAATCCTCTCATCTGTCATGAAGGTGTGTGCGTGTGTGCGTGTGCCCGTGTGCGTGTGTGCGCGTGCGTGCACGCATGTGCGTGCACATGCGCGCGCACACATATACTAGTTGCTTCACCTGTTCTGCTTCATGGAATATAATCCTGTGGGCATCAAATGTTATAAATGAATTATACAGTTTTGATAATTATTCAGCTGTTTTCAGAAACAGCACAATATGTCTCTTACACAGGCATACTTAGATCAATGATAGCCTGAGGTATATGTTTATGAAGATCTACAGCAGTAATAAATAATCAGAGGGCTAATTTGCTTTGACTTGATAGCGAACGACAACTTTGAGATTTGCATTTTGCTGTCCACACCTGTCATAATGATAATATCCTCTTTCCCCAACAATATTCATTAGAGACACGGTGATTTCCAATTTGCCCTTGTAGGTTCTCTTTGGTTTGGGCTAGAGGCACCATGTTAACTCTTGTTTACATTCTCATGCTCACTCTTTTATTGCCTTTTCTGATGATGTTTGGCCAGTCTTCGTTGCTTTGTGGCTTTCACTTGTTTATGGAGAAATGGGATGGGACAATCAGTTATCTCCAAAGCACCCTCCTGTTGGGACAGGTTTCACTGGAATCAGGAACCAGCATTCCAGAAATAGCCATTTGGCAGCTTTTCATGCCTGCTGGCAATGTGCTCATAGCTCCCCCGTTCCCCCGGCATTGGGCAATTTGATATTGAAGAGGCCTTCTTCCCTTCACCTAAGTACCTCTTGTCATTTTTTTTGCCATTTTAAGGTTACTAACTTTCTTCCCATATAGATGACTAGTTATTTTGCCCGGCCTTGCTGGGCAGGTATTGATTTTGTGTTGGTGATGGGGTACACAACCCACACCCACCACAGCCACACACATCACAACACACTTGCACAACACCCACACCCACACACATGACACAGCACACACACACACAGCACACACCGACACAACACACACACACACAGGACACAACCACACAACACAACACACACACAACACCACACCTGACACAACACACTCCTGCAACAACCCATCTGATTAACCGGCCTTGCCACCGCTGAGCCGTCTCCAGTGTCCCTCTTCTCTGGCAGTGTAGGGGCCAGAGGGCTGGCAGGCTGGCGGCGGGGCCCACTCAACATCAAGCAAGGGAGTTGGCTTTTGTAGGGCTGCCGGAGGGACCCCAGGTGTTGTGGGGTCCTCCCCGCCTCCTTCATCCCTGGCCGACCTACCGGGTGAATTTTGCTGGGCCAACAGTGGTGGGAATGGTGGCGGTGGGGAGGCGGCTTTTTAGGGCTGCCAGAGAGACCCTAGGTGTTTCGGGTCTCTTCTCTCCGCCTCCTTCTCCCCCGGCTGACCTACTGGGTGAATTCAGTTGGGCCGATGGTGGCAGCGGGGAGGTGGCTTTTTAGGGTTGCCGGAGAGACCCTAGGTGTTGTGGGTATTTCCTCCCCGCCTCCCTCTCCCCCAGCCAACTTACCGGGCAAACTCCCCTTGGCCTGTGGTGGCGGGAGCTGCGGCGGAGGCAGCGATGGGGAGGTGGCTTTTTAGAGACCCTAGATGTTGTGGGTCTCTCCTCCCCGCCTCCTTCTCCCCCAGCCGACCTACCGGGTGAACTCCACTGGGCTGACCGTGGTGGGAACAGCTGTGGCAGCGGCTTTTAGGGCCGCTGGAGAGCAGGTAATGGGGGGGAAAGGCGTGCAGTTTGGCTGTTTTTTCTTCTGTGGGCGCCAGCTGTCCCACCTCCTCTGCACTCATGTCCTCCTGCCTGATTGGTTGAGGCGTGCCATGGCACAGAGGAGACTGGGTATCGTATTTTTCCCCACGTTCATGGGGCGTTGGCCCCACTCTCGGTCCCCGGACCCTCACGGTGATGTTGCCAAGGACAAAAGGTGAGTGTGGCCAGCGCATTACGGGATAGGCTGCATGTGTGTGGACACGCATTCCACACTCGCACAGCCCAACCCTCTTCTTATAGGTATAGATGTCATATGCCATCCCTACCATAAATTCAGACAAGGAACAGGGCCATGGAGGGCTAGATGAAATCATAGACTGGACCAAAACAGACCAGTCTCAGAAGTTCATCCAGCAAAGAGATACAACTAAATACTAGTTGATATAGTTATGAGACTCCCTTTAGGTTTTAAAGCCATCCTCTCCAGTTCCACAAGCATTGGTTCCAGCACTGTTGGCTACATACTGAGCCATATACCACATCTATAATATCAATATTCTCTGTATTTCAATACCCAGTGGGCATAATTACTTATCACACAAGCAGACATCTGATCACACAAACTTCATCTATTCTTCAGCAATCTCTATCCCCTGAAAATTTCTTCTAAATGGTCCCCCAAACCACCAAACCACATTTTGAGGGTTTGCAGAGCACATATAAATGTGCATATAACAACAACAACAACATTTGGTGACTTTATTACAGATAATCAGAAAATGATGAATGGAAATGCTCTGATCATCTCCAGACTAGATTACTGTAATGCCCTTGAAGACTATTCGGAAACTACAACTGGTTCAGAATGTGGCTGCCCGGATGGTGATGGGGTGTGGACGTTATGTCTGCGCTGCCCCAGTACTCCGGGAGCTGCACTGGTTACTAGTTTGTCTCCAGGTGCAATTCAAGGCGCTGGTTTTGACCTTTAAAGCCCTATATGGCAATGGGCCAGGATATCTGAGAGATTGCATCATCCCAAGAGTGTCTGCCCATCTGACCAGAGCGGACCGGAGGGGCTCCCTACTGTGCCATCAGCCAGAGGGGCTCGCTTCTCCGGCACGCAGAAAAGGGCCTTCTCCGTGTCCGTATGAGCCCTCTGGAACCTCTTGCCAATAGAGCTTAGGCTTCAGACGGAGCTGCTGCCTTTTAGAAAAGGTTTGAAGACCTGGCTCTCGCTCTTGTTACACCCTTCATATCTCTCCCTATAAATTCATCATACTCATCTATCTCACTCTAATCTTGTATCACTCTCCCTAAATCTATCTCATCATTCAACAATCACTCAGCCCTACATTCCATTATGCAAATAGCCGACTTAACTATATATCTATCATGCAAAAACAACACTAAACTAGTGGAGGATGAAATCATCACATCCCAGTATGTGGTACTCCTTCTCTTTTATAAGCCATCAGGGTGGTGGGGAACTTTGAAGCATGGATAAGAAAATCTGTCAGTGTTGCTTTCTCCCAAGCTGTTCATTGAAAAATGTGATTTAAATTAAAGAGACCAGCTGTTTTTTGTGAGAAATATCTTATCTAATCAACACTTCCGAAAATACAAAAAGGGATTGTGTTGTGCTTCTTCATCATATTGCACAAGGGGCACCAAAGGTGCCAGAACCACATAAAAATGGCGGATGGTGAATACATTAAGTAATAAATCACTTTTAAGAAGCTGGGTAGGGTTTGATTCATTCATATACAACACAAGCAGTGAACGGGTGGGGTATAAATCGAATTAATAATAATAATAATAATAATAATAATAATAATAATAATAATAATAATAATAATAATAATAATAATAATAATAATAATAATAATAATAATAATAATAATAATAATAATACATGTTGCTGGCGTGGCATGCTGTTGTACATGCATGTTGAATTTGGAAATAGACTTGAAAAGTGATTTTATGTGCTTTCTGGCACCACTTCAAAGGAGCTAGAACTCAAGAGAAGCATTTGCTACCCACATAGATGCTGACAATTTGTCACAAAAAATACACTAAGTAATATGTGGGCATGATTATGAAAAAAAGTACATGAAAAAAAAAGGTACATGAAAAAAGTACCACAGACGTGGATCATAGAATCATAGCATATTTGAATACAATGGTACCTCATACAACGATTTCAATCCATTCCACGGGGCTCGTTGTTGTACGAAACAATTGCTATATGATACATGCATCATATAGCTTTGGGGAATTGACTTTGGCTTCTGGGAATTGAAGTCCAAAAACCAAAGGTTGGGAAACACTGGTCTATAGTAAGGGAGGCTTTGATAACTCTAATAAAAGTTTTCTGTCTCTCCTCCTCTCCTTAGGAATGTAGTGTAAAGGACTACCTACAGATTATAATAGTATATTTATCACTAATGTTTTGCAACATGTTTCCTACTAGATATCCTTTATTAAAAGGATAGTAAAGGTAAAGGTAAAGGTTTCCCTTGCTCAAAAGCCAGTCGTATCTGACTCTAGGGTGCAGTGCTCATCTCTGTTTCTAAGCCGAAGATCCAGCGCTGTCTGCTTCTGCAGACGTTTCCGTGGTCATGTGGCAGGCATGACTAGACACCGGAGCACACGGAACGCTGTTACCTTCCCACTGAAGTGGTCCCTATTTATCTACTTGCAATTTCTTGCTTTCGAACTGCTAGGTTGGCAGGAGCTGGGATGAAGACGGGAGCTCATTTCCGTCCTGCAGTACTCGGAAATCGAACTGCTGACCTTCCGCTTCCCAGTCAGCGTCTTAGCGACTTGAGCCACTATTTTGTAAGAAATAGAATTATGTTATTAGCATTATATCTTTTTACCCTTGAATTTGCTGCAAAACTCCTACTGGCCCATGGGTTGTCTGAATTAATTGGCTTCCCTGACTTTTTCCTTTATTTTTGTCGGATATTCTAGGCCAGTAATGGCAAACCTTGGCACTCCAGGTGTTCTTGGACTTGAGAGACCCAGGTACTGCATGATGGATTGAGCACCCATCTCTGTCCCAGCTCTTGGGGACATGAAAGGAGCCTCATTTGGGCATTCCCTGAGTGGAGTTTCTTCTGCAATAATACTTTCAACCTAGAATAATTTCTGACATGAAATTATTATTACCAGAAGCTCAACTCAGCACACCTGCTGATCAGAACAGCTGGAGTGCCAAGGTTCACCATCACTGTTCTAGGCTAATGTTAAAATTGTAATAGTCAGTAGCAGCAGCAGCAGCAGTAGCAACATTACTGTCAACACTACCACCCTCACCACCTTATACTGATGCCCCTTGCAATCCATCCATTTTCATCAATAATATACTGTGTAGGTAATGGTAAAGGTCACCCTTGCTCAAAAGCCAGTTGTATCTGACTCTAGGGTTCAGTGCTCTTCTCTGTTTCATAGCCAAAGAGCCAGCACTGTCTGCTTCTGCAGACGCTTCTGTGGTCATGACTAAACACCGGAGCGCACAGAACGCTATTTACCTTCCCACTGAAGTGGTCCCTATTTATCTACTTGCAATTTCTTGCTTTTGAACTGCTAGGTTGGCAGGAGCTGGGACAAAGATGGCAGCCCATTCCTTCCTGCAGTATTCGGGTATCGAACTGCTGACCTGCCACCTTCCAGTCAACATCTTAGCCACTTGAGCCACTGCAGTCCTTATACTGTGTAGATATTCCACCTTAATTCCCACAAGAAAAAAACATCACTAGTTGATACAATACAGTTGGTTATGGCATACCCTAAGAAATATCCTGCTGCAACAAGAAGGAAAGGTTCAGGATTCAAAAGTGAAGGCAAAATCCATTTGGGAGGAATGTAAGACAGCATATTTCTGTTTTAATTTAATTTAATTAATTTAATAGTCATATTTATATATGCCGCCAACTCAGGCAGAACCCGACTCAGGGCGGCATTATTTTTGCTTTATCCAGATCCTTTTTTCCTACCTGGCAGGCAATTTCCCCCCACCTCATTTCTGTCTTCTGTAGCCAATCTCCACCTTGCTAAGGCAAGATCAAGAAATTAATTACCCTAGTTTTTGGAAAATATGTGAATGTTTAAATTTCCCTTTGAGTAGGAGCAGAATATGTGTTCTTCACCAAGTCTATAAAACAGAACATAAAGGATCATAATAGAATACATGTATCTGTATTGTCTTAAGCCGTGCACTACAAAACAATTTAAAATAAACATGAGGCTCTTGGTTTGGTTTGGTTTTTTAAAAAAAAACACTGGTACTTTTTAACCTTCAAGTTTGTTTATTTCAAATTTTGCTAAGGTATAGCAACCAACAGTCTTCCAAGTGTCATTTTGAATAACATATGAAACAAACTTAACCAGGAGGTAAAAGAAAGGGCTAAATCTAACATGACAAGTTTGACAGCAGCAGAATCTTTGGCTCTTCCCTTTCTCCATGGAACCAGGTTGCATGGAGAAAGGAAGATAATTAATCACTGGATGTAATTCATCAATGCAGTTTATTTATTTGGGGTATACAGAAAGAGTCTCCTCAGAGATTGTGGGCACATTTTATATTTTTGACCCCTAATCAGGTGTACCCCAGGCAAAGGCAACCTTGTTTTGCCGGCTTATCTTTCTCACACCAGATCAAAACATAGGAATGAATTCACCCAAAAGGCCCTTGTTGAGACTAACTTTAATGATGATCTCAATAAATATTGAGGGACTTTCAAATAATTGTCACAGTGTAGCTTGGGGATATAACCAGAACAATAAGGATAGTGAACAACTTGTATCTTGGGCAGACACCAATGACAGTGATCTGAAACTATCTTTAACAGTGATAGATGGAGTAGGGGATATAATCAGGACAATATCTTTGTTAGCAAGAAGATAGCAGAACACTGCATTTAAGTCATTGATGATAAGATAAGGAAAAAATGTTTTCCCTATTTCACAACACTAGAACTAGGGGACGCTCCAGGAAACCTTTGGGTGCTAGTTCTCAAACAAATAAGAGAAAGTACTTTTTCACCCATCACTGGTCTATGGAACTCCCTGCCAGAAGAAGTGGTGACAGCTGTCAGTCTTGACATGAATTTAAGAAAGGATTAGACAAGTTCATGGAGGACAAGGGTACCAATGGCTATAATTATAGATACCTAAGGACAACCTCTGGGTTGGAGAGATAGGAAGGATATCTCTCAATGCCATTTCCAGGGAATCCTAAGCAGGTGAAGGCATCTGCTTGAGAATACCCTGAAGCAAATGGTGAGCCACTGTGTGAGACAGAACGCTGGACTGGATGGGCTGTGGCCTGTTCCAGCAAGGCTATTCTTATGATGATCTGACTCCACATACTCAACACAGACCCACTGGGTGTATAGTAAATGCTGCCGTGAAACCCCAGGAAGTGCCTTTTTGCAGACGTTTTAATATTAAGAAGGCTATGTGGGTGAATTTTGAAGAATAGCTGGCTATAAGTGTAGAGAAGATCTTTCTGCACACAGATAAATATGAATTTGTCCATCTTGTGAAAGTAATATCAAGGAAAAAATATTCCAAGAGGATGCCACACCCATCCAGAGTCTGTCTGATGACATCGAACCTCTGCTAGATAGGTATCAGGCACTCTATAACCAGGATCCTTTTTGGAAGATACCATTGAACCTGGGGAAGAACTGATACAAGTTCTAGTTGAAAATCAGAATACTGAATCCGGATCATTTGCTGATCTACCCATTAATACCGAAAACATGTACTAACGAGGATTTAATTTTTGCCAATGACAAAACCAAGAAGGTGGTTTCTGTAGTTTAAAGTTTGATCTGGACACAAAAGAAGATTTATTTATTCATTTGTTGTACTCATAGCCACCTTTCTCCTAATGGACTTGCACTTATACTGGTTTATGTATGTTTTAAACACTAAATTAATCTAAGAAACTTAGTCATATTAAGACACTCTAAAACAGAGAAGAGGCTGTGCATTTTCTATTTTTTCACTTTACAAATCTGAGCCTCAATTAAATGAGCAGTTAACTGGAAATTCTCAGTTCAACCCAGAATTTTGCAGTTGTCAACATATTGTAAACCTACGATTGTGTGGCATAGTGGACAAAGTAATGCCTTAGATTTGAAATTTCTTTCAAAAATGAACAAACACTGGAATCTGCCAAATACATGATTAGAAACTTTTGACGCTACCTCTTGAGGTATCCACACAAACCTCACATAAATGTTTCAAATGCAAGAGAGTTAAATACCACCTACAGTGAGATTTATAATAATTGCCAATTTCCCTCAGAATTGGTATCTCTGAAAAATTTCCCACCTTTATTTTTAGCATACTGTGACGATCCATAAGGGCTTCACTTACTTAGAAGATCTTTCTCAATGCCAACTGTTTTATTTTGTTTTTATAAAGCCAAACATTAGTAACAGAAATGCAATCATCAGTAGGACAGGTTACAAAGAGAACAATATAAATGTACTCAAGGATGTGGTGTTTTCACCCCCTCGAATCCAATTTCTCCAAATAGAAAAATCTGTTTTCCCGTTTCAGCAACAGCTGGAGGCGTTTCAGAACTACTTTCTCCCTTTGTTGGCCTTAACAGTCAAAAGAAGGGAACAGGAGGAGTAATAACCACTTTAAGTGCACCCTCAGATCAATATTGTGCAAATTTCAGAAGCATTACTTACCTGTGGGTATTATTGAAAATTCTTCTATTATAAAAGCAGCTGCTTGATATTGACATTTTTAAATAACCCTAGGCATGCCATCCATGAGTGGGAACAACATTCAGGGTTCTGAAATCCCCTTAAATGCCACAAGTATGTTATTTCTTCAGAATTCTTCCTCAGGCTAGATGATACAATATGAGGGAACTGCCTAGATGTAATGGCTCAATAAATAAGAAAGTTGTAAGGTGGTGTTTTGCAGCTGCTCCCTTCTCTGTAGATGAATGGCTGTGTGAAACCTATAGAGGTCTGTCTATTGCCATTTTGTGTCCTTTTCCTACCAATGTACATGAAATTTAGCAACATGATTGATCATGAAGAAGAGAAAGAACCTAATAAATTTCAGAGAGCTAGCTTCAAAGGTTTGTGTCATTGACATCTTGCAAGTTACAACAACAACATAAAATGGCAACAAATAACAATCACACTTATATACTGCCCCATAGTGGTTATTGCACTCTCTGAGTGGTTCACAAGTTAATTAGCATTTTGCCCCCTACATGCTGGGTACTTATTTTACTGACATCTGAATGATGGAAGGCTGAGTCAACCTTGATCCTTGGGCAGGATTGAACACAAAACCTTTTGGTTGCAGTACAACAGTTTAACCACTGTACCAAAAGGGCTCCTAGCAAGCTGAAATGAAATGTGTCCCATTTGAATTGATGTGAACAGGTAAATTCACCTTTTTCACCAGAACTAGCCAATCCAGCCAACTAGAATGTTGTAGGAAGGTATAGGTTAGTAACAAACTTAACATTGAAGACTAGAGACTTTTATGGAAAGTAGGAAAAGCACCAATAAAGTGAGAAGTTTTTTGAAGGTGATAGAAGTAGTTTTATTCTCATGTGTTGATAAACACTATTGCCGTGATGGTGAACCTTGGCACTCTAGATGTTCTTGGACTTCAATTCCCAGAAGCCCAAGCACCCTGTGAATCCACACGAATGGGTTTACTGCAATTCATCCAGCCCGCGCTGCCCTCGTCATTCCCGGAAGCGGAAGTAAAACATGACCGTGCATCTGGAGTGCCAAGCTTCGCCATCATGGCACTATTGGGTGGCACAGTTTGTTCTTCTCTGAAGTCATGTTGCTTCCTGCTCTTCTAGCACACACAAAATGAGCACAGAGGTGTCCAGTGTCCCTTTCTAACAAGTTGCACTAGAACACTAAAGGTGGTTTTCTGCCAGTCGCCTCTGCCTGCTGATTTATCTATAACAGTGAATTAGCAAGATAAGGTAGCTCTGTTTGGGAAACTAGCATGGGAAATATAGGTGACAGATCAATTTTTCATCCAATTACAGAGGGAAACAAGATGTGGCACAGGCTCTCACTGTGTGTGGGAACTCCCTCCTGTGCACAGTTATACTCTTTATTACTTCTATGATACTTTCCCCATTAACTTGGCAATCACTTTATTGAATACGGGCAACAGTACAGGTGTGACGTTTCTGAAGTAACAGATCTTCAAAGATGCTTTCAAATCATAGTATTACAGGAAGTCAAACTTTTTTTGTTGTATAGTCGCACAGCTAAGTCTGACCCTTTGCGACTCCATGGACCTCTGTATGCCAGGATCCTCTGTCATCTGCCATCCTCTGGAGTCTGGCCAAATCTACACCCACTGCATCAACAAGGCTGTCTAACCATCTCATCCTCTGCCACCCCCTTCTCCTTTTGCCTTTGATCTTTCCTAGCATTAAGGTCTTCTCCAGAGAGTCATCTCTTCTCATTTGGTGGCCAAAGTACCTGAGCATCAGCTTCAGTATTTGTCATTCCAAGGAGCAGGCAGGATTGATTTCCTTCAGGATTGATTGTTTGACCTTCTTGCAGTCCAGAAGACTCTCAAGAGTCTTCTCCATCACCACAGTTTGAAGGTGTCTATTCTTCTGCCCTCAGCCTTCCTTATGGTCCAGCTCTCACAGCCATACACTGTACATTACTACTGGGAAGACCATCACTGTAACAATGTGGATGGTGGGGTTTTTTTTTTTTGCCAGGTGATATCTCTACTTATTATTATGCTGCCTAGATTTGCCATGGCTTACCTCCCAAGGACTAAGTGTCTTTTTGTTTCGTGGCTGCAGTCACCATCTGCAGTGATTTTAGATCCCAAGAAGGTAAAGTCTGCTACTGCTTCCATTTATTCCCCTACTTGCCAGAGAGTGATGGGGCCCGATGCCATTGCATTAAAATAGCTGAGCATTTATACCTGGGAAATGCTGTGACAAGCAGGAAGCAATTTTTCATAATTGAAAACATTCTTCTTCTGACCAAGCTTCTCCAACTCCTTTGTAATCCCTTTCATCACATGGAAGTGGTAGGAGTTGCTGGACAGATGGATGAAGTCTTTGATTACTAAAAATCTATGTCACTGGATGAAACTTCAGCTCTGGAGTGCTAAGATAATGATGATAAAAATTTACCATACGTTTCACAGTTGAAAATTGGTGTGAAATTAGCAGTTCAAGACTTAACCAAGAACTTAAGCAATGTTAAGATAATGTCTAAGTCAGTATTTCCCAATCTTTGGTTTTTGGACTTCAATTCCCAGAAATCTAAGTCAATTCCCAAAAGCACTGATCAGCCAATGTACTGACTTAGGCTTCTGGGAATTGAAGTCTCCCTGTGGGGCATGTGCCCCACGTTGGGAACCACTGGTCTAGAGAATTCAGTACATCCCTTCTTAAAAATTAATGGAGTGGACGCTTCATCTGTTGATATGTTCTATTTGCCTCTTTAGAGTTTTAATTCTTTAACACTTCATTTTGGGACCTTGCTATCTCTCTGAGCCCTATGCTAGTTCAACTGCCCATCATACTAGATTGAAGGGACATGCGGCAGCGCTGATACGCTGCCGCGCGCTTTGCCGGCCCCGCCCCATCAGAGACGGGACCAGGCCGAAAGGGGCCGGGGCCGGGCCTTCCTTAAGGGAGGGGCCCGGACCGCCCTTCCGTCTTCGCCGCTGACTGGGCCAGGAAGTATTTGTTCCCCTCCCAGCAGCTGTATCTCCATGTGGCCCGGGCTTCTCCCCTGCCACGTGGCGTTTTTGTCTCGACCGCGGTGCTTGGCCACGGCCCTCCTTGGCGGCCCGGCTTTTCTCCCCTCGGCTGCGTCGTTTCCTTCACTCTCCGCCATGCCTCCCAGGCGAAGGGCCTCCAGGCGCAGGCCACGGGCGCGCGCTTCCGCCCATCGGGGTGGCGCCCGCCACGGGGCTTCGGTCATGGCTTCCATGGGCCCACTCTCAGGTTCCCCACTGGCGCCGGCTGCGGGTGTGCACCAGGGTGGGGCCCGCCGGGGGCCTGTGTCGCCGGCTCCTTTGCCGGCCGCGCCACCTGGCCTCTCTTCTCCATGCCCTTCCAGGCGGGGGGCTGCCCTACATCAGCAGGGTTCCTCCCACCCTCCCTGGGCCCGCCCCCACTCATTATTGTACGCACTCCTTCTGTATCGGCGCTGCTTCGATGGCCACCCTTTTTGGTTATTCGGATGATGACATCCGGAGGATGGGCAGGTGGGGCTCCTTGCGTTTCTGTCTGTATGTTCGCCCCATGTTTTGTTGAACACCCGCTGGCCCTTGTTCCTTTTGTTTTTCTTGCAGCTCCTGTCCTCTGTCGTCGGTTGGCTACCGTCTGGATTCTGGGGCACAGTTACATGTTCTGGGCGGCTCGTCACGCAGCAGTGTCCCGTTGGGGTCCTCATCTCGGCTTGCAGGTTCTGGCCCGCCTCAGTTGGCATGGCCTTCATGGGATGTGTTGGCACCAATTTCTCCTTTTCCTTTTTTCCCTGCAGGCTCCTTCCCCTCCCGATGTTCTCCTGATTGATCTGGGTGGCAATGACTTGGGCCAGGTTACGGCCCTGGGCTTGATTATTGCCATATGCAGGGACCTCTGCCTCTTGCAGCGCCGGTGGCCGCGTACCCGTTTCATCTGGTCTTGTATTGTCCCATGATCCTTTTTCTGGGGGGCGCTGACCCTCACCGTATTGGCCGGGCTCGGCGGTCAGTTAACCGGGCCGTTGCCCATTTTTTGGGTAACCATGCCTTGGGTACCGTAGTGGAGCATCTGGCCATCAGTGTTCATGATGCTGGCCTGTACCGTAGGGACGGAGTTCACCTCTCTCCGAGGGGAATGGATCGGTTCTTGGCTTCCTTGCAGCCGGGCCTGGCGACCGAGTTGGCGGTTGGGGGGGGGCGGTGATCTAGGTAGGTGCCTCCCCGTGTGGTGGCTAGCACTGGTAAG
This sequence comes from Bradypodion ventrale, assembly GCA_035047345.1. NCBI lineage: Eukaryota > Metazoa > Chordata > Lepidosauria > Squamata > Chamaeleonidae > Bradypodion > Bradypodion ventrale. Next base: position 90,651,144 of record JAWDJE010000005.1, read on the forward strand.
GAGCCTCTGGGCGAATTCCACGAGTCCGGTAGCAGCACACTCCGCTGGCCTCTGGCAGGTCTAGATAGAGGGATGTTCGCGTAGGCAGTCGGGTGTGCTCAGGAACTAGGCATTGCCATGCTAGACACAGCATGCAAAGCCTGCTAGTCCACCAGATACTCGATAGAAGCAGAGGTTTGTTCATTTGCGCTTCTCCTGGGGTCTTTATCATTGGTTATTACCATCGCTCCGTACCAGTGCTATGTCGGCCCGCTTGCATGTGTTGAACTATTCTTAATAAAGTGTCCCAGTTACAATCCCAGCACTGTGTCCGTCTCTTTATTGGGGAGTGGGCTTGGCAATGAAACTCTGTGGTTAAGGTACTTATCCCAAGAGAAGTCCACAAATCTTCAACAAGCAACCAGGCCATCTCAGTAGCAGCACCAATGATGCACTGCAAAAAAAAAATACTACCTACTCTGTGGGCTGGCCAAATCTGTGGGCAGGGCCAAACATCCTGCATTATGGGCTATGGAGGTGGGCGTGGCCTGGGGAAATTTCCGCTACCGGTTCTGCAGAACCTGACAGAACCTGCTGCAATGCATCACTGGGCAGCACCCTGACTACAGAAGAACCTTCCTCCTGAAGTCTGCAAGGCTCCTTTTTTTCCTTTCCTTTAAGAAGCAAATGAAGACTTTGCTTTTTAGAGAAGCATTTGGGGAGACTCTTCCCAATGTTTTTAATAATTTAATGTGTTTTACCACCTGCCTTGTAGTTATTTACTTATTCTGTTTGTATCATTTACATGTTCTTAATTATGTAAACCACACAGAGTAGTTTTTATGCTAGATTGGTGGTGAAAAATTTGAATAAATAAATAACTAAACTTTATCTCTTCTCTCTTGCAATCAAATCCCACTATGGCACTGATGTCATATGAAGGTGAAACAGGTAAAATCAGTGCATCCATCCCTGGGAAGCATGAACCTTTACACAAAGGAAATTGCTGTCAAAAGAAATAAAGGTGACGTTGAAAAGGAACTTTATGGGGTGGTGGTCAGGTACATTTTCTGATCTTCAGGTAACCCTAAAATAGGAATAGGAAAAGAATTAATTTGTTATGGAATTTGTTTTGCTCTTTCCCCTCCCCTCCCCCTTTTTTTTCCTTCTCTGATGGTGCAATCCAGTGTAATCAATACTTTGTGCAATTAACCTGATGTTTTAGAAATGAAGGTGAAAGGCAACTGAAACTGTTAGGTGTTCAAATACATTGATCTTGCTGGGAGGGTCTATCTTGGAAGGGAAAATACAAGCAGATGGCTGAGTTTTTACCTTCATTTCCATCTAATAAAGAGGAGTTGGGTATAATTCAGCCCAATGCTTGTTCAAGCAAGGGCTATCACAGTTCATGTACAAAGGTGAGCCTGGGGATGACATTGTACATATTGCCAAAACTAGCTCTCAGTCTCTCTCTCTCTTGTGTGTGTCAAACAAGCAAACCTAAAGGGACAGAGCCACCAAAATGTCTTCTAAGCAATGACAAAATAATTGGACATCGATACCCAGACAGTCCTTTCCAAATCAAACCATGCACATATTTTGGCTGGAAACATCTTGTGAGAGGCAGAAGAGACTAGTTCCTTTGTTCTGACATTCAGAAAACTGGGAATTTTAGAAAGTTTTGGATTTGTGTGCTTCACAAAATGTTTAATTTCTCTCTCTCTTTCTCTCTCAGATCAAAACTAGGGACAGAAAGAAATGTTGGTCATTTGAAATTCTCACCAAATGCAGCCCTTTTCCAGCTGCCCAGACAGTGTGTGAGACAAAGCACATGTGGCCTGACTTCTTGTGCAAGGCTTATGATATGCTCTGTATACAAGTAGTCATGCATACCTTTCAGAACTTCAAGTAGCTAGAAATGTGTACAATTAGGAAAAATACACACTAGTACACTATTGTCAATACAACAAGCCCATTGGCTAACAGAGTGTGCACATTTTTGATCCACTTATTTGCATAAGAATAGATACATGAGAAAAGATACATTCTGCTCCTGTCAGAAAACACAGTTAACATACATAACAGCTAAATAACAGGATTTTGGCCAATATTTTTGTCCTTCCTCAATGAGGATTGCAATTTTCAATAAGATACCAACTTAGAGCTGGGACAGACTTCTGAACGGAGCCTGGCCTTCTACATGCTTATTCAAAGATAGGTCCAAACCCTGGACATTTGCATCATACATACAACAGAACATTTGTTGTTACCAAACTTCAACCACTGAAGAAGCGAGAAGGTTTTGATGCAAATACAGAATAAAACAATACAGCATTCCAAACTGGAACATAGTTGATCTAAGAACAATTCATTTTATCTGCTAAAGGCAAATAGGAAAAGAAGACCAAATATGCAAAAGACTGACTACATAAAGAAAGCCATGATCTTGTTCAGGGAATGAAGAAGCAGACGAGTGAAGTAGTGAAATCCAGCTCTTTATTAGTGGGGTTTGAACACAGTTTGGATGGGCAAAACTCGGACTTATATACACTATAAACAGTAACAGTAACAATAATACAACAAGCCCATTGGCTAACAGAGTGTGCACATTTTCGATCCACGTATTTGCATAAGAATAGATACATGAGAAAAGATACATTCCGCTCCTGTCAGAAAACACAGTTAACATACATAACATTCTCTCCCCCCCCCCCCCAGGTAAAAACAAAATCCTTTAACCAGGATGGCAGTCTAGTTTCCCTTCTGGGCCGGATGCTTGGCTGAGCCGGCTCAGGGGCTTGTAGGATGGGCAAACCAACTGGAGTGAGGGATTGACTAGAGGGGGAGGATTGTAAACCCAAATTACAGCCCCGTTTGTCAGATGGAGGAGCAGGGGGTCACTCAAAACCAAAATCTAATTCTGTGGATGAATAAGACAACTCAGGGTCCCTCCTGTGTGTACTAAGAGTGGAGGGTGACTCCAAACAAAATTGGTCATCATCAATAAAGCCATCCAGAGTGCTAGGCTGGGACAGTGTAGGGGTACACCTGGCCGGAATAGGGGAGCATTCCACAAATTCCCCTTGAAATCGATTCCTAGAAGACATTACTGGGTCAATGTTGGCTGGCTGCTGACTATTACCTCTGCCCTCTGGGTTTAAATGGGTGGGGGCTAACCCTAGCGTTGAGTGTCTGTAATCGTCTTGTGGGTCCAGTACTCTGGGACTCAATTGATCCACGTGCCTCCTCCAGATCAGACCAGTGGCTGTTTTGATTCTGTAAGAAACAGGACCAGTTTGATCGATCACAAACCCAGGCACCCACGTAGGGCCACCAGCTGCATAATTGTGGCAATGTACAGGGTCTCTGGACGAAAAACCCTTCTGGTGTTGGATTGCTATATTTGTGCCTTTGTCCTCTACCCTAGAGGGATCCAATCTGTCCAGCAAGGATGACAGTTTCCTTCGCTTGAGCAATTCAGCAGGGGACAGCCCTGAGGCAAGGGGGGTGAGCCTATATGTGAAAAGAAACTGGCATAACTGGAGCTCCAAATCCCCTTCACCCATACGCTGAAGTACGTCTTTAGTTGTGCGCACCTGCCACTCTACCTGGCCATTGGTAGCTGGATGGAATGGGGCGGCAGTGATGTGCCTAATTGCATTCCTTTCCATGAAGGATTGGAATTCTGCAGATGTGAACATGGGTGCGTTGTCGGACACCAAAACATCTGGAAGTCCAAATGCTGCAAACAGCCTTCTTAGGTGCATTATCGTGGTGGCTTAAGTGGTGTTAGACACCCTCATCACTTCCAGCCACTTGGAGAATGAATCCACAACCAACAAAAATAGGGCACCCCTAAATGGACCTGTAAAATCTATGTGCAACCTGGACCACGGGCCCTGAGCAGAATCTCATTCCCGAGAGGGAAGGTGGGATTGCTCTGGGTGAGAGGACTGACAACTGGCACAAGTGCCAACCATTTGTTTTATGTCTTGGTCCAGTTGAGGCCAGCAAAAGTAGCTACTGGCAAGGGCTTTGGAATGGACAATTCCCAGGTGACTTGTGTGAAGTAGATGTAAAACCTTTTTCCTGAGAGTGACAGGAATGATCACCCGCTTGCCCCATAGAAGACAACCTTGTTCCACTGACAGTTTCAAATGCTTGTGGTGGAATGTTCTGAATTCCTCGGCTAGAGTAGAGACAGGCCAGCTTTTTTGTACCCAAGATATTACTTTAGTCAATGTTACATCCTTGGCCGTAGCCTTGGCTATATCTGAGGGGACGACTGGGGGTGAGTCGAAAGCCTCAATCATAAGGACCTGGTGGTCACTTTCGATCTCTCAATTGGCTGCCCCGACCCCTGGCAGTAGAGAACATGACAGGGCATCAGCGTGGCTGATGTTCTTGCCTGGCCTGTGCACCAAAGTAAAATCATATGCATTTAGGAAAATTGCCCAATGCAATTTAAGGAGTGGGCTTCCCGTTCACAAAGATTCCAAGGAGGGGCTTGTGGTCAGTTACGATGGTAAAAGGTCTTCCGTAAAGGTAATCATGGAATTTCTTAGTGCCAGCCACAATTGCCAACGCCTCCCTGTCTGTCTGAGCGTAATTTTTCTCAGGCTTTGAGAGTGTACGGGAATAGAATGCTACGGGGGTTTCCCTCCCGTCATTTAGTACATGGCATAACACAGCTCTCACGCCCACAGGGGATGCATCACACACAAGTACAATTTCCTTGTTAGGATCAAAATGAGTTAATACAGCATCCGAAGATAGCAGCCTTTTAAGTTCTAGGAACGCTTTCTCCTGGCAATGGCCCCAGTGCCAAACAGTATCTTTCTGAAGAAGCCGATGTAATGGTTCGGCAACTGAGGCTTTGCGATGGAGAAAAGTGTGATAGAAGTTTAACAATCCTAGAAATGATTGCAATTTGGCTTTACATTTTGGCCCGGGTGCATTTTGCACGGCCGCCACCTTGGAGTCAGAGAGCATGATACCTTGGGGTGTAATTCAGTACCCTATGAACTCCACTTCCTATGCCAAAAACACACATTTGTCTCTTCTGAGATGTTGACCGGCCCTCTCGAAACGTGACAGGACTCGATCGAGCCTGGCTGCAAGTTTGATGGTGTCCTTAGCAGTGATCAGGACATTGTCAAAATATGGATGGACACTGGGCAAACCTTTTAAAATATGTTCTACCAGAGATTGAAATATTCCGGGGGCCGCATTCACCCCAAATTTTAGTCGAGTTACCTTAAATGCCCCCCTATGCATTACTATGGTCTGGGCTATGGCAGCAGCAGGAGATACAGTCAATTGTTGGTAAGCGTGGGCAAGGTCAAGTTTTTCGGCACAATTTCCTCCATGCAAGGAGGCAAGAAGGTGGCTTACCAAGGATATGCATTTGGGTGAATAGCTTTATTGATGGTACACTTGTTGTCAGCGCATATCCTGACCTCCCCGTTACTTTTCAAAGCAGTCACTATTGGTGTCTACCATTCTGTGGAGTCCACTGGCACTAGGATGCCCTGCCCCACCAGTTTGTCCAGCTCGGCTTCTATCTTCTCCTTTAAAGCAAAGGGTACCCGGTGTGGCTTCATCCGGATGGGCCGGATGGTTGGGTCAAGCTCAAAGTCCACAGGGCGTCCTTTGTAGAACCCGAAACCCTTTTTGAACACCTCAGGATATGCAGTACAAACGTCCCGGATTGGGTCAGCGTCTATTGCATGAATGCCAGAAAGCCGGATTCCCAGGGGCCTAAACCATTGGGTCCCAATAAGACAGTTAGTGCCCTGCTTAACTACAACCAATGGCAAGGAGGTGCAAATGTTTTTGAATTTGACCAAGAAATTTCCCACCCCCAGGACCGGAATCTGGCAACCTTGCACAACCTGAAGGGAGGTTTTAAAAGATTTGAGCTTGGGCCGAGAGGCAGGGGGAATTCTCAAAAACTCCCGCTGTGGGATTATGGAAAAGGATAGTATCTGAATCCACCTCCATCTTGAAGGGGACGTCCTGAAGGCTCAGGTCTGCGAAGAAATGCTCGCTGACAATGCCCACTTGGCACAGCTCAGGCTCGGGTGACACTTCGGCGATGGACATGTTGTGGTGATGACTCTTCTTGGACTCAGGTGCTGGAGTTCTTTGCTTTCGCTATCGGCATACTTTAGCAATGTGCCCTCGTCGCCCGCAGTTGTGGCATTCTGCGGTGCGGAAGAGGCACTTCCTGTGGTCATGCCGGGCTCTGCAGTCATCACACTTGCAAAGGAATTTCTTCTGCTGATCGTCACGGTGCTCTCGGTGCTTTCGTCGGACAGCTCAGACTTCTCCCTCTGCGTCGCTGGACTCTGATAAAGAGGTGGAACCAGGTGATGCTGAGGATGATGCAGATGAATTTTGCTGAGCTTGCACAGCTGAGTCGGTGGCACTGGTGGTGGAGTGGCGATGATGGAAAAGCTTGATGCCGGACCGTGCGGCCTCAGACGCTACCGCCTCTTCTAGGACAGTCTTGAAAGTTAGCATCTTCCTGATCATGAGGTGACATTGAGCATCTTCGTCCCTCATGCTGGCCAGCAGATAGTCCCTGAGTGGTTCTTCGATGTTGTCTCACTTATACAGGGCGGCAGCAATGCACAGAGCGGCTGCGTAGTCTGCAATGAACTCCTCAAGTTGCTGCTCCCTTCTGTGGAAGGCCACCCTGGCCAGGAAGATCGAGACCTCTGGCTGCAGGTGTTTCCTCAATGCGGACATGATTTCTGCGAGCGGCACCACATCCATGTCCCTTGGGAGAATGAGGTGGGTTGCCAGCTCAAGCGTCTCAGAAGCGCAGTGAGCGAGGAAACAGGAGCGCTTTCTGGTCTTCGTCGGTGATCTTCTGCGAGGCCATTGCGTGGCAGAATCGGCATTCGTATGTTGCCCATTTCTCTGGACGCGCCTGGTCAAATGGGCCGATGTTGCTGCCATGTGGGGACGCCATCCCACCTTCGTTGCCAGTTTCGTGTTCAGGGAATTAAGAAGCAGATTAGTGAAGTAGTGAAATTCAGCTCTTTATTAGTGGGGTTAGAACACAGTTTGGATGGGGCAAAACTCGGACTTATATACACTATAAACAGTAACAGTAACAATAATACAACAAGCCCATTGGCTAACAAAGTGTGCACATTTTTTGATCCACTTATTTGCATAAGAATAGATACATGAGAAAAGATACATTCCGCTCCTATAAACAGTAACAGTAACAATAATACAACAAGCCCATTGGCTAACAAAGTGTGCACATTTTTTGATCCACTTATTTGCATAAGAATAGATACATGAGAAAAGATACATTCCGCTCCTGTCAGAAAACACAATTAACATACATAACAGCTAAGTAACAGGATTTTGGCCAATATTTTTGTCCTTCCTCAATGAGAATTTGCTTCATATTGCAATTTTCAATAAGATACCAACTTAGAGCTGGGACAGACTTCTGAACGGAGCCTGGCCTTCTACATGCTTATTCAAAGATAGGTCCAAACCCTGGACAATTTGCATCATACATACAACAGAACATTTGTTGTTACCAAACTTCAACGACTGAAGAAGGGAGAAGGTTTTGATGCAAATACAGAATAAAACAATACAGCATTCCAAACTGGAACATAGTTGATCTAAGAAGGCTAAAGGCAATAGGAAAAGAAGACCAAATATGCAAAAGACTGACTACATAAAGACAGCCATGATCTTGAGCCTGCAAGAGCTGAGCAGATCTGATAATGACAGGACACTTTGGAAGTCATTTATTCATAGGGATGTCATGGATCAGAGGCAACTTGATGACATGTAACATTTCATTTAGCCCTCTTTAGTCTCATACATGGAGAGGATGTTATTTGCACTTTAATTTCTTGAATCCTTTAAACATCTCATCTTAAACACTACAAGCCATGGTTTTCTGGTTCAAGCAGCCAGTGACTCATTCCTAAACCATTTCATGCTCTTATAACTATAATTGTTATTTCTAATATCAGGAAAATGAGTCATTTTGTTTTATTTTTTATTCACTACAAACAGTGACTCTAACTCCCATTAGCATATGTGAGATCCCCCTCTGCATTGGGCTGATTATCTTAGATTATGTCCATCGCGAGTAATTTATATCTGCTGCGATCACTTTAGTGTGCTGTTGTTTACTGCAAATAGAGTACCGTTAGCAATACCAGTAGTCTGTGAATATTCCGTAGAGGCGTATGTTATTAGAGGGCATACCTTAATCTAGTTTACTGTTTTGCTGTTTCTTTTTTTAGATGAGAAAATTTCCATCTCCCCCACTGATGCTGCACACATTCTTAATAGTCTCACATGCTGTTTTGCAGTCAGCTTATTACTTCTGGACTAGAATTTGCAGGAAGTCAAAAACATGCAGGCAAGGAAAAACTCTGCCATAATGTGGTAGTGGGGGATCCTCTATACCAGAGGCTACCAAACTTTTCATTCTGTGGACTGTTCATGTGGCTGAATGGGCCAGTCATGTTGTTTCTCCTGCCATAAAATGCATCTGCGGCTGTCATAAACATGTTTATGTTTATGACAGCCGGGGGTGCATTTATGGCAGTGTTTTGCATATGCGCTGGCACGTTTGCGTATGCGCAGGCTGTGTCCAATTCTGCTTCTGCTTCTGCTTCTGCTTCTGCTTCTGGTAGCGGCACAAGCGGCATGGCCTGGATGATTTGCCGCCATGGGCCAGGTCCAGCCCACAGGCCATAGTTTGGCCACCCTGCTCTATACCCTGTTCTACACTGCAATCTGATACACCTTTAGGAATCATTTCTATTTAACTCTATTTTAAGCAAACCTATTTTAAGCAAACCTTTTAATGGGACTTATAGCTAATGTTCATTTTGTAAGCTAACCCTGGCACATGTACACTTTCAAAAGATAAAAAAGGTGGAAGATCAGAAAATATGGTTCCGAGATAGAATATAATTCAGGACTGTCCCTACCTTTGGGACAGGGGTTTTCAACTTTCAACCCGCATGTCAGACCCCCGAAGCTGTTCCATCTGGCCCATGGTGACGACCTCAGAAGCGGAAGTGGATGCACCTACACATGCACAAATGCATCCACCGCGATTTTGTCCGGCCCATGATGCAGTCTGAGGGGGAGTTGTCCACCCCATGGCACGGTACAGTAGAGAACCCCTGCTTTAGGAACAGTCAGGTAGTAGGACTGAGTGCACGATTTAAATACAGGAAATGGTTTATCATTTTAATATTACAGTATTTTTATTTTGAATGGTTTGAGTTATCTCACACCTCAAAAGCTGAAATCTTGTGTGCTATGAGGTTGAGGAAATAAGCAGCGGGAGATTGCTGCTAATTAAAGCCTTCCATTGGTGATTTGAGAATGCATGTGACTTTGTTACATTGTGTATGAGTCTCATGCAACCTGAAATTGCATTTAATCAGCAGCAAGAGGATTTCAGCAAATATTTCTCAAGCTTCTTTTCTTTAACTGATCCCTGGTTAGTATGTACAATGTATGCGCCCCTTTGGTCTATGCTGTGTCATTTTCTAGGAGACTTGATTGTACTGCACAAAAAATTATCAAATTCAGCCCTTGAAGAGTGGTTTCAGCCCCTTAATGTCAGAATGCTTTGCAGAGCACATTTCCCCCTTTGGAACAAAGTCACATCCATGCTTCTTACTCTAAGAAAATATGACAGCTAACTAAGCTGGAGATGAAGAGAGCTGTGGCTGGCCCCTTTTGTGAATCAAGTGTCTTCTCTGTCATCTCCCAGAGAGATTCAAAAAGAAAATGAGGAAAGGATGTAAATCAGCAACTCAGCTAAGAATGTCAGCTAAGGTCAATAGAAGGGCAACATAGGTCAGTGTTCCTACAGGACAGTCTGGAAAGCAGAAGGATGTCCTTCTCTTTTTATCCAGTTCTCTCTATGCAAATAGATGCATGTTTGGGAACCTGTCCTAGCTGTTTCCAATGATGCATCTGATGCTTGTGTGGTTGAATTTTTTAAAATTGATTTTCTGATTTATTGGCATGTTGTTGTCTGATGTTTGTATTGTATGAGGGTTTGTGTTTTTACTGCTTGTAAGTCACCAAGAGTGGGGCTTGGCCATTTGGGAAAGAAGGAAGGAAGGAAGGATTGGATCATGCCCTGCATATCTTCTCCTTTATTCTTTGACTTTACTTGGCCCAGTCAAATTTTCACAGTATGGAGTCATCCACATATAGAGTACTAGCATAGGTTGCCCGGCGTTGCCGGGCTGTTATAAACTGCAATCAGCTTTTTGGGTGGTTTTTTTTTGTGGTTTAAAAAAAGAACAAAGGATGATATAATTCTTTCAAATTGTTTTATTTAACCAAATAACGTTTTAGTATGTGACTTTTTGTTTGTTTGTTAATAGTTGTACCGTAGGTAATATTTTTTAAAATGTGAAAGTATGGTACTTTTTTGCGTTCAATGTTTTTAAACTGTGTTTAGATGTTTTGGGTTTTTATTTGAGTTAAAACTCAACAGAGGATGCTATAAATCTATTATTATTATTATTATTATTATTATTATTATTATTATTATTATTATTATTATTATTATTATTATTATTATTATTATTATTATTATTATTATTATTATTATTATTATTATATTTAAACTTATATACCGCTTTCCTTTGACAGCGACAAACTCAAAGCGGTTAACAACATATTCATAAAAATATTACAATATAAAAATAACAAAACAAAGCAAAAAGCACTACCATAAATACATTAGCAAAATTCAGGTAAAAACAAAACAAACACAACAGCATATCAATGCAAAATCATATTACTATATCCAAAATTATCATATACAATACACGTTTAACATTTCAAATAAGCCTTAAAAAGAAACCAAAAACATTGCATAAAATTAAACTCAGACCCACCCACTTCCCTCCAGGCTTAAGGCAAAAGACCTTATCTCCCTCAAGACCAGGGGAGTGGGGGGTGGTCGAAGGAGAAAAGTCCAGTAGTGGCAGCTGCGGAGCTCCCACATCCATTCGTCCATTCCGCACTGTTGCTTCTCACCTCCCCAAAACAGGGGGCTGGTCATGGGGTACAGTCCAATGCAGGCTGTGGATCAAGAAGATGAGACAAAGTCCGTCTATCAGTCCGTGGCCACTAGCTCCTGGGGTGGCGGCATCAGCGATTTTGAGGGCGTGCTCCGGCTGCCCAGGTGCGGGTGGTCAGGCAGCGGTCCGTTCCCCAGCCAATGTTGCGGCAAAGTTCCTCATCTTCCCTTGGCCAGCTGCCTGTTGAACCACGCTGGTCTCACCGCTGGTCTCAGCGGTGGTGGGTAGTGACTTTTGAGGGGGTCAGAGCAGCCCTCAGGCATTCCTCATCATCCCCGGCTGGCTGCCGGTTGAACCACGCTGGTCTCAGCGCAGGTCTCAGCGGCAGCAGGGAGCGACTTTTGAGGGCATCGGAGCAGCCCTCAGGTGTTCCTCATCGTCCCTGGCCGGCTGCCGGTCATACTGCGCTGGTCTTGGTGGCAGCAGGGAATGACTTTTGAGGGCGTCGGAGCAGCCCTCAGGTGTTCCTCGTCGTCCCCGGCTGGCTGCCAGTTGAACTGCGCTGGTCTCGGAGCTGGTCTTGGCAGCAGCGGGGAGCGACTTTTGAGGGCATCAGAGCAGCCCTCAGGTGTTCCTCGTCATCCCCGGCCAGCTGCCGGTTGAACTGCACTGGTCTTTATTTATTTAACATATGTTTATTATTTGTGTAAACTTTTGTTATGTTTTAACTTGTTTTTACTCTTGTGGCCTCTAGGTGGGGATTTATTGTTTTTGACTTGTTTTTAATATTCCGCCCTGCAGGTGGGGCTGTTAGTGGTTTTGTTTTCATTTCACGTGTTTTTTCTCTCCTGGCCTCTAGGTCAGGCTTCTTCCAGTAAGTAGTCTTTGTTTGTTCATTTCTGTTCCGGTCTCATGGAGGGAGGACGTGCTGGTGAGTTCTCTGGTTTTCTTTCTTCTGGGGTTTTTCTTTGTTTTGTTTTTGTGGTGGTGGGCTGGGAGGTGTTTCTGTTTGTTCTTTTGTAGTTTGGTTGCGCTTTAGGTTTGTTTAATTGGTTTGTTTATTTCTGGTTTGTTTAATTTTTGTGATTTCGTTGTTTATTTGTGTAATTTGTGGTAGTTGTGTTGTTAGAGTTAGGTATTCTCATGTTGTAGTTAGGTGTTTTGTCTGTACTTTTCTGGAATTGTGAATGTTTTTGTTTTGGATTTTGTTGTTTTCTTTTTTGTGTATTAATGGGTTTTTTTAATTATTGATTTATATGTGTTTTATTATTTTTTATTAATGTTGGTGTTTGTTGTTGGTGTGTACTTTTGCATAAAGAATGGGCTGCCTTTCGGTTCCTCTTTTCCCCATTGCTGCTTCGGATTTTGGTTTTAATGAAGCAATGGGGAAAAGGAGGAGCCAGCAGTCAGCTGGCTCTTCCCCCGGGAAGGTTCGTTAGGTAGGTCAGGGGAGAAGAAGGCAGAGAAGAGCTATCTGCTTCACGATGGTTCTCTCCTCACTGTCTCCTTTCTCTCCTGGTTTACCTAACTGGAGATCGGAAGGCAGCGATCCGTAAGGGGTGGTGCTATTCCTTGCGGATAGCTGGCTGCTGCTTTTGTATTACCTCCATCAAAAGTACAAACGCAGCTGTCAGTCATTTGCCAGGAAGGGTGCTTCCCCTGATGAACTGCTGCCTGCTGCTGTTGTTTTTTCCCACCCAGCTCAACTTTCCTTGAAGCCGGCGGTGGTCTTGCCGTGTCTTTTCCGTTGCTCTGGAAAAGAAGGCCGACAGGTGTCTTGTGGTGGATTTTTGTGGCTTTTTGTTTTGCAAGGCTGTGAGGAGCTGCGTCTGCCTGCTGGGGACTTGTGCTCCCGTTGCGTTTTTTAATTTTATTTTTCACATGCCAGCTTTCTCAGCGTTCTGTGCACTTATGGTGCGTAGGATGCTGGGACTTGGAGTTTTGCGTTTTTGATTTGCGTTTGTGCGGCATTTTTTTTCTTGTGGCTCAATTTTAATTGGCTGCACTGCATTTCCCAATGTACTTTTTGCTCGTGCCTCTCAGCCTGATTGGCTGTTGCATGGTGTGGTGCAGAGAATGGGCACCTTTCGCAACCCTGCAGTAACCTCTGGGCTGGGTTTGGGAGAGTGCAGGAGGCTCGGTACAGGATAGGATGGACGGGTGCAGAAACGTATAGCAAGTTCCAATGGTTAACCCTTGGATTTATAGGTATAGATGACAAATGGCATGGTTTAGTTTCGAGCAGTACTGCTCGGGATTTTGCTGTTAACTTCTTTTGAATCTTTAAACTTTGCTCAATGAAGAAGATGAGATTTCTCAGTCTTTCCTGTGTTAAAAAAATCACACATCCTTTCCAGTGTGCAAAATAAACTTTCCATTTCTATTGTTACATTAATATTCCATCATCCAAATAAGAAAACAAATCTGAAACAAAATGATGGATTAACAAAATATGATGGGGGAGAAGAAATCTTTATTGTTTCAAAAAATAAGTAGATTTTTCCATTTCTATCCCCAAGCAACTTGGATTTGTCACCTAAACATTATGAGCACTGGCTTTAGTCACTGTACATAAAATTGGCATTATCAAAGGCCACATAAACACATAATTCAAGTTAATGGTAGCTGGCAGCTTGTAAACAAATCTCTTGGATGATTCCTAAAGACTAACAATGAGTGTCATTTTTAAGTTGTCAAATGCACTGTATAATAAACAGACATAGGATTTGCCATGCATCTCAATTCATCTCAAATATAATTTAATTCTAAAAAGCCTAGACGAAGGCAGGAAGGAGAGGAAAGATAGCAGCAGTATTCCCCTTGTAACAGGGAAGGTGCAGATTTCAACTGAAAGTATTTTCAGCTTCTGGCAGTTATCAAGGATTGGCAGCCTCTCTGCTGTTAATGAGCATTAAACACTAGAAACAAAATATTGTCTTCAGAGTTCTGAGAAAATATGAAGATTCTCATACAAATCTTCAGGTGTTGTTTGCCCGCATTCATAAATTGGCCAAAACATTTCCTGATGGGTTTGCTCGCTATGCACATGGCTGAGGACCACCATGGGCTTTGATGGAAAGGAAATTGGGATGCAGGCTAGATCAATTGGAATGAATCATAAAGCCATGGCTGGAGGTTGTGGGGGAAGGAAGGGCAAAAGCTAAAAGTTGATGACTCCAGGGTAAAACTCGCCCTTCCTCTTCTGGCCGAAGATAAGGCTGGGTTGGGCAAACTCGCTGAGTCAGCAGCTAAGGAAGTTAGCTTCCTGGAGACCATATGGGCTCTGAGATAGGGCGAGAACAATGAGTTTCGCCAGCCCAGACCCAGTTAACTGTGGGTTGTCCGTTAGCCACCGGATGATGTCCAGATACAGGTATTATCTTGACCACCACAAATGCCACATATGCAAAAGCCTTTTGTGATGAGGTCACGTGCGCCTTAGGCATGTAACCCTCGAGGCAGGGTAATAAATGCACCACCCGACATAGATCGGGACTGAACTTTCATCACACATTCATCTCACGTGCCTTTCCTTGCGTCCAGTCATTCCGAACCTCCGTGGGCCCCTACCGCACCAGGTGGCCCTTTCTGTGGGCCATCGCAACATTCAGGGAACAGCCGTAAGTACAATGGAGTTTGAACAACATTTTGATGATGACCACTGGATAGAGACCTCCATTTGCTGAAACAGAACCCAGAGGATCCTTCACATTTACAAGCTCTTGTATAAGAACATAAGAACAGCCTTGCTGGAACAGGCCACAGCCCATCCAGTCCAGCATTCTGTCTCACACAGTGGCTCACCATTTGCTTCAGGGTATTCCCTAGCAGATGCCTTCACCTGCTTAGGATTCCCTGGAAATGGCATTGAGAGAAATGCATAAGATAGGGGAAGCCTTGTGAATTTGGATATACCCCGCATAACGAACATTTCCCCCCATTATATAGGGTACAGTATATCCCGCATAATGAACTTTTTTTCGTTATGTGGGGTATTGCCAATAGTGATTTGCATAACGAAAAAATTCATAAATGAAGCACTCCATGGAACGGAGCTTTTTCGTTATATGGGGTTTTACTGTAGTTAAGTAATCAATCATACTTGTGGCAGCCAAGTTTCAATTAAAGTTACACCTGTGTGGATCTGCAAAAACATGCATCTGTACTGCCTCAGTAACAGGGTACAAAAAAATCTGACTATTCTAAAATTTCTTCCCACAGGCTGAGATTGTGCACATTTTTGCTTATTTTATTTATTTTGCTGGGGCCTTTCTTTGGAGACACATAAAAAAATCATGAAAGAAATTTTTCAGGAACAAAATTGCACAAAACCCATATATACATACAATAATGATGGTGATTTTTAAAATGGCTTTTCAATCTTTTACAAAGGAAACACCACCACCAGCAGCAGCAATGGTTCATTTTTCAGATGGAGTGTTTCTCTCTGTCAAGAAAGCTGTCTCACCAAAGAGGAGAACATTTGCAAATGTATGGTACATTCATAATATGGTGGGTGAGGGTTAGGAAGATGTTAGTGAATGCAGCCTCGATAGATGTGCATATCCTTACACCCTGCTAAGTGATCACAGATCCCAGCTCCAGTCCCTCAGCATTTAATGGGAGCCATTGAGAACCAAGACAATCCTGTCTGTATAGTCCAACATTAAGTTATATTTCTGGAGTGAGATAGAATACAGCAAAACCCCGAGTTACACAAAAAGTCTGTTCCAAGTCAAGTTTTGTAACTCAAGTTTTTACATAACTCGAGGCATCCCAATAAGGAGACAAAGAAAATAAACAAACAAAATGAAATTTAAATTGGGCGATCTCCTTACCTTTGCTGCTGCTTCCATGTTCTTCTCCAGAGTGGGAACCTCATCGCTGCTGCAGATCCGCTGCCCCTGCCACCTCTGGGAGGGTCAGAGGACCAGATCCAGGCTGTTTCCGATGTCCCTCGACCTTCCAGGGTGGTGCTGCAAGGCAAAACCTGCAGCTGATGAAGGAGTTTTCCCTGGCCTTTTGCCTTGCATCACTGCCTGGGAAGTTGGGGGGATGTCGGAAACAGTGCGAATCGGGTCCCCCGACCCTCACAGAGGTGGCAGGGGTGGTGGAAAGCCAAAAATGGGTGAAAAAATCCATTGTGATGGAATTTTCCCCCACCCATTTTGTGTTCTCCGCCACCCCTGCTTCCTCTGGGACGTTCAGGGGACCCGATTCTGCAAGGCAAAATACCGGGGGGAACTCCTTTGTCAGCTGCAGGTTTTGCCTTGCAGCACCACCCTGGAAGGTCAGGGGACATCAGAAACAGCCCGGATCAGGTCCCCTGATCCTCCTAGAGGTGGCAGGGGCAGCAGAAAGCCCGAGATGGGTGGGGAAAAACCAACTCCATTGTGATGGAATTTTTTTCACCCATTTTGGGATCTCCACCACCCCTGCCACCTCTGGGAGGGTCAGGGGACCTGATCCGGGCTGTTTCCTATGCTCCCCCAACCTTCCTAGGTGGCACTGCACGGCAAAACCTGCAGCCAATGAAAAAGTTTCCCCCTGGCCTTTTGCCTTGCAGCACTGCCCAGGGATCAGCAACCTCCACTGCCACCATGGTAAGTCACTTCTTGAGACTTCCAGTGGTGGGGGCGGGCAGATTTTTTTGTGATCAAAATGGCAGCAGCACCATTTTGATCTCTAAAGACTTGCATCAGGGTCTTGCTGAATTTCATAAATCTGGGCATTTTTGTAAATCGGGGCATGAAATTCAGCACAAAACCCTTTCGTAAGTCAAATCATTCGTAACTCGAGGCATTTGTAAGTCGGGGTTTTACTTATGGGAAACTGGTATAGAGGAAGGACTGAGTTATTATAGTGCAACTCTTTAAAACTGCTATATGCTATATAAATAAGATAAAATTGAGATGAGGTTCTGCTGAAGGTTTGAATATGAGACTTTCTAAGTTAGGAGCACTTGTTATGAGTAAATTCTACCACCCATTGATTTTTCATATACATATATGCACCTCTTTTTTCATTATCCCTTTCCAATATCTTTCTAAATATCTCGCAGTAGTTAAAGGCATCATTACTTCTCCCTCATGAGGGTAGCCATCTTTTTTTATAAAAAAAAATTGTATAGAAGGCTCATTATCCCATATCTGGACCCAAGGAAGCCAGAGATGCTTAAGAAGAGGAAAAGGGATTCTTTATTATTACTGCAGTATCCATCCAGCCTTTAACTAGTCAAGGAGTTCTTAACCTTTTAAAGTCAGGGGCTGGGTCATGCTCTCTCAGATAGCTTTGGGGGCCAGATGGCCATTTTGACCTTCCTCCACCACATGGCACTTCCGGGTGTGGTGGAGCCAGGGATGTGTGTGCCACATGAAATGGTGTCATGGGCTGCATCCAGCCTGCAGGGCGCAGGTTGAGAATCCCTTAGCTAGTCATTTCATACAATGACACACAATTATCTGTTGTCATATAGGCCCACTGCCATCTGTCAGTGGTTCTCAAGCTTTCATATATTATTCCGTATTGACTATTCCCAAAAATAAAAAATAAAAAAAATCTGTGTCCTACCATAATAAAAATAAATATCTTGTTTTTTATGAGAAAGGGACTCATGTATAGGAGCAGTTTGCTTCTGTATTTATTGAGTAGGGTATAACAGTGTGATTGGTGGAAATAAGCACAAATTAAGACACCAGTTCCAATAAAAGAATAGATAATACCTTCAGTGTTTAACTTTCAGAAGAACACTGAGAATAAAAGTCCATTTAGATGTGTGAAGTTGAAGTGATCCAATTCATCGGGGCTTTTATCTTCAGTATGATCTATATCTCATACTTGAGCAATTCTTTCATTCACATGAGATACCATTTTTTCTCTCCTGCAAGAAGGATCTAGACAGCATTTCCAAGCACTCCACTTTCTCCTCCTTTTGACTATTGACACCTTCTTCCCTGTTTTTGTCATCCACCACCCATGGTGACTTCTCCCATTTTTAAAATTGTGTTCTCAACATGTCAGTGCTGCATCAGATACAATGAAAGTACCAAAGGGCACCCTCAATGTATCCAAAACTGCAGTGTGTCAGTTAAAGAAGTATTTTTTCATTAAAAATCAGAGAAGATTAAAATAGAGGAAAAGGCTTCTCTGTCATCCATTTTAAAGTCACAACCCACTATATACATCACAGGATTATCACCACAGAGAACACACCCCACTGCTCTTTTGGGGAGTAGATTAACCAGCAGCATGGACTGCAGAAGAGAATAATCATGAATGCTCAGTCACACCAAAGAAGTTGTAGCCCCAGGACTGTTCTAGAAAGGAGGGAGACAGTTTGCAAAAGGATGGAATGGAGTTTATTACTGAAAACATAGGTGGTCATCAGAAAATAGGGCAAACCAAACCACATCAAAAGTGACTCAAATAGCGAGCTATATGACCATCTGATTTCCTTCTTAGAGGGAACAAGTTCGTAATAATTGGTATGAAAATTCAGCATCTCAAGTATAATTCTATGCCCCAGTGGTATAGCACAGATTAAGAATCACTCTTCTAAGTGGTATAAATGCAATTCTCTTGTTCTTTTTTAGGCTTTGGCTTCTGTTATATGTAGGTAACTGCACATAATGGAGTTTCAGTCTTACTTCCTGCTGCTCGCCTGTAGGAATCTAACAGTCTCCCCATTATCAATCTCAGTACTCTGGAGGCTACCAAACTCTAATTTTATCTCCTCCTTCCCCAAAACAGAAGAGTATCACCCCACCAACTGTGCACAGGTGAGTCCCTAAAACGTTAAGGGGAAATACAACAATTTTGCCCAATGAGCAAACACAAGCACATCCTGCAATCCCATATTGATTTACCTAAATGTATGCCAAACTGAATTCAGTGCAATTTCCTTCCAGTTGGAAATGTCTAAGAGTTAACTTCCATCCAAGTGGACATATTTAGAAATGTAAGATAATCAACCTGATATGAAGAAATATCTTAATATGTTTGACTCATATGTTGTACTATGGGAAACATTTATTTGAAAATAAACAGCATTCCGTGCGCTCCGGTGTCTAGTCATGCCTGCCACATGACCACAGAAACATCTGCAGAAGCAAACAGTGCTGGCTCTTCGGCTTTGAAACAGAGAGGAACACTGAACCCTAGAGTCGGATATGACTGGCATTCGAGCAAAGGAAACCTAATAGATTTCCACATTATTCGTTGATTTCAGTGGGCGCTGTGAAAACAAAGGCAAGTGATGAATCAGCCTTTTTTTATTTAATAAGACCTAATTTATTTATTGTACATCTTGCATGCAGCCAACCCCCCAAAATGTATTCTGTCAAGTATGATTTTAATTAAAAATAGATTCGTTTGTAAATCATTGAGTGTATCTCGAAAATTATCTAAGAGCTTAGTTCATACCTGTCAAGTTTTGGATTTGAAAATAAGGGAAATTTTGGACACACCCCTCTGTGGGTGTGGCCAAATCCATGGGCATGGCCAAATATAGCCATGTGACTTGCTGGGCTCTAGTCATGCCTGCCACATGGCCATGAAAATGTCAGCAAACACAGACAGCACTGGCTCTTTGGTTGTAAATGGAGATGAGCACTGCACCCTAGAGTTGGATACGACTGGCAGATTTTACTTTCTTAGGATCAAAGATCTGATGCTTGGGAAACAAGCTATGAGAAACCTGGGAACATAGTGAAAAGTAGAGGCATCACCTTGCAAACAAAAAATTGCATAGTCAAAGCAATGGTATTCCCGGTGGTAATGTATGGGTGTGAGAGCTGGACCATTAGGAAAGCTGAGTGCAGAAAAATAGATGCCTTTGAAATGTAGTGTTAGAAATAGGTCAATCCTAGAAGAAATCAACACTGACTGCTCATTAAAGGTCAAATAGTAAAAATGGCGCTAAAGTACTTTGGACATCAAATGAGAAGAGAGGATTCACTTGAGAAAGCCTTGATGCTGGGAAATGTGGAGGATAAAAGAAGGGGGTGGCCAAAAATAAGATGGCTAGATAGTATTGTAGATGCAATGGGCACAATGAAAGCGTGGCGCCAAAATGGCCACCACGCTCTTTGCGGGGGCCCCCCACCCGGACTCAGACATCTGGGTGAGTTAGGGGGGCGTGGCCACCCTCTTTAAAAGGGGTGGCCACGAGGCAGCTGCGCTGCCATTTTGGAAGCAACGGAGCGGAGAAGTTTGCTCCGCCGCTTTCTCCCCGGCTTTTGCCCCGATCTTTGCTGAAGCGAAAATTTTCCTTTCTTCTATTTATATTGCTTGGGAGACATGGCTCCCAAGCGCAAGGCACCGGCTTCGAAGCCGCGGCCGAGGGGGAGGGCTCTGCCCACACACCCCCAACATCGCGGGGGCCGCCATCGGGCTGGAGGGCTCGGGCAGCACCCCCTCAAGCAGGTGGTGGGGTTAGCATTCCCACTGCCACCAATGCGGGTCAGGCATCCGCCTGCTCCTCTGGGGTTACAACCCCTGCTATGCCTTTGCCTGGCTCGGGGCAGGGTGGCCCACTTGGGCCTGGTGCGGGTTTCCGCCCAACCATTCTTCCGGCCCCTCATGGGCCGGACTACTGGGCATAGCCCTACTCAGGCCAGGGATCCACAGCTGGGTTTATCCCACAACAATTGCCCGGCGGGCCGTCCGGCTCATCCGGCCCACCTTATCCAGGGGGGTCTGAGACCGTTGATGCCCTCCTTGCACGCATTCCTGTCCTGGAGGCATCAATGGGCATTGCACCACCACCTACGGATGGTGGGCTTGCAAACCCTCCACTTCCGGCCCACACATCGGCCACGACTGTCCAACGGGCCACTAGCAGGGTCGAGCTGCTTGAGGCCATCAGGCCAGCCCAACCTGGTGCCTTGCAGCTCCCCGCCAGAACATCATTTCGGGGCTTTCCGCCGGGGACCAGTCCTGCATGGCAGGGGTGCAGCGGCACGCAGAGCTCGATATCCATCGCGAGCTCCGACGCCCGCTGTGGGCCAGAACCCCCAGTGGGGGCGGCCCACGAGGGTGCACCGGGTGAGTATCCTGGTCAATTAAGCACACCAGTGACACTACCTAGCACTACTGGGGGGGGGGGTTTCAGTGGCCATGGCCATGACAGATTACTGTAGGAGGGCAGTTGTATCCACACTGTCCCGTTAATTCTTGGTTGTCCAATTACCCCCCGGTTATGACAGGGGTGACCGCCCCTGCGGGCATGCCCAATGTGTCAGGGGTTATTCAGGGCCCACTGTGCGTACCCCCAATTCAATCCATACCGACGGCGGCCCTGCCGACAGCTGGTTATTCCTTACCACTAGGTGATCATCTCTCTCAGGCCACGAGGGAGAAGATTTGGCGGGGGGAATATGTGGACATTTTTTCCCTCCTGAACCGTGAACCCACCAAGGAGGAGAGGGAGGGGCAGGACAATTGGGACAAGGAGTTGTCGCATCGTCGTAAGCCACCTCGCACATGGGCCAATTGGTTACCGGCCTATCTGATTTATATGGCGGTATACCTGAGGGCCCGTCCTGACCTGGCCATTCCGATGGTCCAATATCTGGATAATATTTATCGGGCGGTGGTGGATTTCCCTGGCCCGTCATGGTTGGCTTATGATTAAGAGTTTAGGATGAGAGTGGCCCTCCATCCTGAAATGAGGTGGGATGAACCCTGCCAGCAGTTGTGGCTGCTGTACATGACCCCCACGCGGCCAGCACTGGGTGACCGGTGCTACTGTGGCCATGCCATTCAGCGGGCTGCTACTACACAGACTCCCCGCCAGCCGGCGAGGCAGAAGGTTCCAGCCCGCCTGCTGTGTTGGAGCTTCTCTGCCAGCGGAGTGTGCAACAAACGTCAGTGTCTGTTCCGGCACGAGTGCCCCTCTTGTTCTGGCCCTCACGCCGCCTCTGCGTGCCCGCGGGCTGGTGGGTCACGAGGCAGAGGAAGGGGTGGGCAGGGGGCAGTCAGAGCTCCCTCTGACGGTGCTACCCATCAAAAAGACCCCCTCCCCAATTAATGTCCAGGTGCTGGGACGTTGGCTTGCCGCTTATCCTAGACGGGATGATGCGAGGTACCTACTTGAGGGTTTTCAGTTTGGCTTCCGCATACCATTTCAGGGTGTACGCGGGCCTCAGGACGCCCCGAACTTACTTTCTCTCAGGGGTAATGAGGATATTGCTGCACAATATATTGCCAAGGAGGTCACCGCACTGAGGGTGGCTGGGCCATTTGCTGACCCACCATTCCCTAACTTGAAAGTGTCCCCTTTGGGTTTAGTCCCTAAGAAGTCCCCAGGTAAATTTCGACTAATTCACCACCTTTCTTACCCTGCGGGCTCTTCGGTCAATGATGCGATACCTGATGACCTTTGCTCGGTCAGGTATACGTCCTTTGACCAGGCCTTACAGATGGTATGCTCGTGTGGCCCAGGGGCACTACTGGCAAAGTGTGATATCAAATCGGCTTTCCGATTGTTGCCAGTGCACCCGGACGACTTTGAGCTGTTAGGTTTTCATTTTCGGGGCAATTTTTATGTAGACAAGGCCATGCCTTTTGGCTGTTCTATCTCATGTTCGGCTTTCGAACGATTTAGCACCTTCCTTCAATGGGTTTTTGTTTGTAGATCAGAGTCCCGGTCTGTAGCTCACTACCTCGACGATTTTTTGTTCGGAGGGGAACATGGCACGGACACGTGTGCTCGTCTCCTCGCCACTTTTCAGGCGCTTATGTGGGAACTGGGTGTTCCCCTAGCACCTGAAAAGACTGAGGGACCAGCCACCACTCTCACCTTTTTAGGCATTGATATTGACACCATTGCCCAGACATCCGGGTTGCCCATGGAAAAGGTGACTCGGATATCTGATGCAATTCTGGCAATGCTTGCCAGGCGTAAGGTGTCTCTCCGAGAGTTGCAGGTGCTTCACGGCCACCTCAACTTCACCTGTAGGGTAGTAACACCGGGCAGAGCCTTTGCCAGGCGTCTGTGTGATGCCATGGCGGGCCTTTTGAAATGTCACCACAGGGTACGGCTGACCAGAGGTTTACGGGCAGACCTTACAGTTTGGTTCACATTCCTACAGGACTTTAATGGCATCTCCTTCTGGAGATTGGAGCTTATGCTCAGCCCGCATTTCCAAGTGCAGTCGGATGCCTCCGGCTCCCTGGGTTATGGGATTTACTTTGAGGGAAGGTGGTCCTATGGTCAATGGCCTCAGACATGGCAAGGCATGGATCGTTTACACGATCTTACTTTCCTTGAGTTTTCCCCCATCTTGGGGGCCCTAATGCTCTGGGGGGATAGGTGGGCTAATTCAGTAGTTCACTTTTGGTGTGACAATGCTGCAGTGGTGCACATTGTCAACGCCCAGACATCCAGATCTCCCAGAGTTATGGCCTTAGTTCGCCAATTTGTCTTGAGGTCCTTGCGCCTTAATGTGCTTTTCAGGGCCAGACATGTGCCAGGCATTGATAATGATATTGCTGACGCTTTATCCCACCTGCAGATCTCCCAGTTCCATGTCCTGGCTCCAGACGCAGAGGAACTTCCCTCTCCACTCCCGGCCGAGATCTGGACGTTTGGCGAGGAGAGGTGAACCAGGTAATCGGCATGTCTTTGGCACCTCGCACGCGTAAGGCGTATCTACATGCACTACTCCAGTTTAGGGCCTTTTGTGAGCAAAGGCAGTTGCCCGAAGTGTGGCCGATACCGGTCGACCAGATTTTACAGTATATGGTTTACCTTCACGATCTAGGGTTAGCCCCTCGCACCATCACCACTAGGCTCTCAGCATTGGCGTTTATGGCCAAGGCACCGGGCTTTACTGACTGCATGAATGACTTCCGCATACGCCATGTCTTAGAAGGGTAGACATGTGAACGTGGCTGCCGCCCGGACACATGTCACCCCGTTTCACCAGAGGTTCTGACCCACCTTGCACGAGGTTGGCATTGCTTGTGTTACGATAGGTATGAGGAGGCTCTCTTTCATGCAGCTACCACTGTAGCTTTCTTTGAAGCGTTCCGTATTAGTGAGCTGGTCCCATTATCAAAAGGGGACGTGTCTCGTAGGGCACTGGAACTCAACGATGTCTTTATCAACCAGGAGTGGGCCCAGTTGAGGATTCGCTCCTCAAAGGCCGATCAGCACGGAGTAGGCAGTGGTGTCAGACTGCTACGATGTACAGTTGCTGACATCTGTCCGGTTGGTGCCCTACATTCGTTTTTGGCAGTGCGTGGCACGCACCCTGGCACGTTTTTCTGCCACCAGGATGGGTCTCCCCTTACTAAATTCCAGTTTTGGAAGGTAGCCGGTATGGCACTTCACAGTGTCGGCCTCCCAGGGGCTCGTTACGGCACCCATTCATTCAGGATAGTCGCCGCTTCAACTGCGGCTGTGTTTGGGTACTCTGATGCTGATATTCGTCGCATGGGCAGGTGGGGGTCCATGCGTTTTTCTTTATATGTACGCCCCCTCACTGCATGAGTGCCAGTTATGTACTTAATTCCTTTTTCTTCTTTTACAGACCCTGTGTGTCCACGCACACCAGTGGCAGTATGGCTGGTGGGCCACAGTTTTGTGCACTGGGCAGCGCAGTATGCTGCGGCGACAGAGTGGGGACCCCATCTCGGGCTACGTGCAGCTGCACATATGCGATGGTATGGTATGCGTGGCATGAGATGGCGGGAACTGTTGCCATTTCTGATGTCCATCAGGGATGCTGGACCGCCTGATCTCCTGATTCTGCACCTCGGCAACAATGATCTCGCACAGATCACTGGCCTTTCCATAAAAATGTTGGGGTGCAGTGACCTGGCCTTTTTACATCACTTATGGCCGTACACGCGGCTGCTATGGTCTGACATCGTGCCGAGACAGTGTTACAGGGGAGGCATTGACCTCCATGGTTTGGACTGTGCTCGACGGTCAGTGAACAGGGCTGTTGCCCGGTTCTTTGTGGATAATGGCTTTGGTACAGCCATTCGACATCCTAGGATAGGCTTGCAGGATTTTGATCTATATGCAGGAGATGGGGTCCACCTGTTGGCTAGAGGTATGAACCTCTTTTTGGAGGATGTGCAAGCAGGCCTGGTGACCGAGCTGACGGTCTGGGGGGGCGCCTCCCCGTGTGGCGGGTAGCACTGGTAAGGTAAAGATTTATGACCCATAGGTATCTGGCAGGTTCGCAATTGACTGGCCAACATGTAGACAGGTACAGGGGAAATAGGATTGGCCGGTCAAGGGCGAACCATGCAAGGGGTGATGTCAGGAGCTTCACAGCCTGCATCACCTTGATATTGAACGGATACACGTCATAGGGTGGGGTCAGTAGATAGTATATTGACTCCGGTCAACAATTTGTTTGTGTCAACAAACAAATTGATACAAATAGATACATGTAGCCAATTTCCATTGGCATTTTGGGAGGAACCTTACCAGTGTTACTTCGGCCTGCTTGCCTTAATGAATTACAATTGGATGATACACCAATTATAAGTGATAATTCGGACTAGGGCATTATTCACTAAAAGTGGCCTGATGCCTTTAATCTGAGTCTTTCTTTGGGGGGTGCACCTGCAAAGCTGTGTGGGCCAAAGAACCCTTCCCCCATTTTCTTGGGGGACTTTTGTTTTGTTTTCTTTCTTGTTTGCTCAGTGGCTTAAGTGACTAAGATGCTGACTGGGAGGCAGAAGGTCAGCAGTTTGATTCCCGAGTGCTGCAGGATGGAATGAGCTCCCGTCTTTGTCCCAGCTCCTGCCATCCTAGCAGTTCAAAAGCAAGAAATTGCAAGTAGATAAATAGGGACCACTTTGGTGGGAAGGTAACAGCGCTCTGTGTGCTCTGGTGTCTAGTCATGCCTGCCATATGACCACGGAAATATCTGCAGACGCAGACAATGCTGGCTCTTCGGCTTTGAAACAGAGATGAGTACTGAACCCTAGAGTCGGATACGATTGGCTTTTGAGCAAGGGCAACCCTTTACCTTTACCTAACTCAGATCCCCTTACACAACCGTGCAAGCACACACACCCCACCCCTCCCAAGTTAACTCTAGAACAGAAACGGAACACACACACACTCTCTCTCTCTCATATAGTGTAGGAATCTCTGACTGTGATGGCAAACCTTGGCACTCCAGAAATGACTGTCTTTCAAGCAAGGGAAACCTTTACCTTTAGCATATACTGATCAAGCACTATAAAAATAAGGGAAAATAGGGAAAAATCAATTAAACGGGAGGGGGTGGGAAGAGGGGTAAAAATAAGGGGTTTTTCCAGGTAAAATTATTATTATTATTATTATTATTATTATTATTATTATTATTATTATTATTATTATTATTATTATTATTATTATTATTATTATTATTATTATTATTATTATTATTATTATTATTATTATTATTATTATTATTATTATTAATTCGATTTATACCCCACCCTACTCGGCCCAGGCCAACTCAGGGCGGCTTACAACAGGTAAATCAAATACAGTATAATAAATGAAATACAATATAACAATATGAACAACACACAAAATACAATAAAGCATACAATTGCAAATTACAGGTTACAAAATTACAAATCAGTACAAAATAAATATGCCATAGTACCACAAACATAATGGAGCAAAGCTCAACGTACTTATCAGCAATGTCCGGCAGCAGCAAAGTCCCTCCTGTCGCGGGGTGCCGGCACAGGTGCTACCACTCCCCCAGCCAAACCGGGGGAAGGAACTCCGCACCTCGGCAATGACCTCGACAGCAACAGACCCTCTGGCCATGAGAAACCGACACCAGAGCTCCTCAACATCAATGGTGGTGGCAGTAACAGCAGCAGCAGTCCAACTGGCCCTGAGTGTGACTGCAGCTGTGAGGTGTGTGGTGGCAGTGGGGGTGGGCAGGCGTTGGAGGCGCTGACGGTGGCGGCGAGGGGAGTCCCTTTTTGAGCTGCCCGCCAGCCTCACCCCAGGTGTTCTCTCCCCTGGCCTGACTGACCAGGGGGCGGGTGCTGAAGGTGCTGGCAGTTGAAGATTTAGCAGTCTTCACCTGCTTCTCCTACTCCAGGTCCAAACAGGTAAAGAAAGCATAGTTAGAATCTCTAGCATTAGCAACCTGTGGGATGGAATGATCTTCTTTTTATAGTGGGTGGGATGGGTGGGTGGGATATGGGTCTTTTAAAGTGGGTGGGATATGGGTCTTTTAAAGTGTTTTTATGTGTTTTTAAAACTTGTTGTAATGCCGCCCTGAGTCGGGTTCGGCCTGAGTGGGCGGCATATATAAATATGACTAATAAATAAATAAATAAATACATAAATCTCCCGTCTTTGTCCCAGCTCCTGCCAACCTAGCAGTTCGAAAGCAAGAAATTGCAAGTAGATAAAGAGGGACCACTTCAGTGAGAAGGTAAACAGTGCTCTGTGCACTTGGGTGTCTAGCCATGCCTGCCACATTACCACGGAAACGTCTGCAAAAGCAGACAGCGCTGGCTCTTCAGCTTTGAAACAGAGAGGAGCAAAGAATCCTAAAGTCGGATAGGACTGGCTTTCAAGCAAGGAAACCCTTTACCTTTACTCTTGGCCTCAGCATGGAAAAAATGTTACTTTTGGGACTGCAAAACCGACAATTCTCCAGTTAGAACATATACTGGGTGAAAATTAAGTCCTTTCTCATCCCAGTAAGTCAGAGGGCATAACTAGAAATGACAATAGGCTGGTTACATATGCTGTTAATAGAAAGGTTTATTTAAGTTTAAGACAAAGAACATAGAAAATGTATAAATGCATTTTGTTAGTTCAAACAGGATGACACATATTCAAGCAGCAACATTCCATGAAGAAAATAATAATATTCACAAAAATCAAATCAATTATTACATACAGAAATTTTTCCATGCAAAGCAGACTATGATTCCGTTTTTATTAAAGCCATCTAAATAGATAAAATCCCAAACGAATCAAATTAACTTTCTAAACAAGATTTCTGTGGTGCGCAAAACCAAGAGAAATGAAATGATCAGCTACTTTAAAACATTAACTAGTACCACTTATACTACCTCCAGCCCTGACTTTTAGAAGCAGGCCGTAACACTCTCAGCTATATGGTAACAAAGGTTGACAATTAAAATATTATTAAAACAGAAACTAATATATTATATTTACCTAACCCAGCACAAAGATGCAGAGAGCACAATCCCATAGGTCCAAATGAATAAGTTCTACAGAACATCCTCCTAGATCTGTGATGGTGAACCTTGGCACTCCAAGTGTTCTTGGACTTCAATTCCCATAACCCCAAGTCTCTGTGGATCCACACGGATGGGTTTGTTGCATGTAGTAAACCCATTCGTACGCGCAGTAAACTCATTTGTGTGGATCCACAGAGACTTGGGCTTCTGGGAATTGAAGTCCAAGAATG
Source organism: Bradypodion ventrale (assembly GCA_035047345.1). NCBI lineage: Eukaryota > Metazoa > Chordata > Lepidosauria > Squamata > Chamaeleonidae > Bradypodion > Bradypodion ventrale. The sequence continues at coordinate 90,679,603 of JAWDJE010000005.1, forward strand.
CTTGGAGTGCCAAGGTTCACCATCATGGTCCTAGATGGGAGATCCAGGACAGGCTTGGTGGGGAACTGGTAGTAGGGAGAAGGGTGGATCAGGAAGACAGAAAGTCTTTCTCCCTTAGAAAGGAAAATAAATCAAGAACAAGATTTAGGGGGTGGGGGAGAGTTGAAGGGAGAAAGCTGCTACTCTCAGGATACAGTGGCTTTTTGTTCCATTGACATCCCAACTGTTTCCTGCTTTCTGGTCATCTTCTTTACTTCCTTGTTAACCACAAGATGGTTCTTCATTGGTGAATACACAGTGAGACCAAAAACTGTGGAATAAGTTCTCTATTGTTTTCTGGGGGTTCACACAACCCTAGACACTTTATCTCTTTCTGTCTAAGGAGCATCCCAGGCTCATGTAATAACAAATTGTCAGGGGTCTGTGAATTACATTTTCATCCCCATACTGGTCCATTGTTTCTGAGTCAAAGAAGCTGTGTCTGCACCATGAAGTTCTTTCCAGAATCTCATTTTCCAGGCAGCTAGCATTTTCTGCCCTTTAAGGGAGCCAGACCTGCATCTGACACTGTGGTTTCCCCGTGCCCCAATGGGCCCGGAACGGCCTGGCAGAGGCCACTTCGGTGAGAAAGGCTCCCTGGCCCGTGGGCTCTGCGAGCACCCAAATTAAGGGGGGTGGATAAATTATAGGGTTTGATTCACCCAATTCCTTGACCTGACCTCAGACTCTGCCAAGTAAGCAGATCGCTAACTCCTGTAACATAATTAGACAAACATTCATCTCCGAGCTTAGCGTAAATCCCCGGCGCAAATAGTGGCCACGTTTACCCAGCTCCTAAGCCCAAGACAATGGTGTTTTTCCAGTCAATGTTTGCCCGTACTAATTAACTTCCCCAAGAGAGATTCCCAATTAACCTGAGTAAATAGGTGATGTGATTTACTGACGGGTGATGGTTTTTTCTACCTTGCCTTCTGATCTATAAAAGGTGATGTCTTTTCCTCAATAAACTACTGATCTTATCCTCCTCCATACTGCCTCGTATCGTTCTTTGATCAGTCTCCTCCGGGACCTACGGCCCTCAGCGGCCCCGATTCCTACACCTGGTGACCCCGACATGATCTACTCGTGAGTAAGCGACCCCCGAGCAGTCTTCCTCAGAGTAGCGATCACACGGTCCGGTTCTGCGCTTGAACCGTGTCCGAATCATCCCAGAGGACAGCGCGGCACTCCGTCCGGCAGCCTGCCGATCGGAGGGACGGCCTGCGGTGAGGCAGTCCAAAGAGGCATCCTACAGCTTGCTCCCGACTTTCGCGGCGGCTTGCGCCAAAGGGAAAAACGCGTTCCGCTCAGGGCAGCTGTGAGCCCCTGACAGCGCAGTGGCCACCGAGGGCCCGTGGCCGCAGTCCACGCTCCGAGCTCTACCCAGAAGCGTCGTCGCCAGAACCTGTTACTTGCCAAAGACACGTCGACTCGTCCCGAGGAGGAAACTTCCGAGGACCCAATCGCAGGTAATATGGGGACCTGTCCTCAGCGACAGCGTCCATCCGCTAGCCAAAGAACTCGTGAGGGAGAGTTCAGAATCCTGGCCAGGGTATTTAAGGTGCGTTTTCACAGCGGAGAGCTAGCGAGACTTTTGGTGTACCTAGGGGAACACTGCCTACTTTACCCAGAAGTAGGTACGTTAACCCTTGAGCTCTGGGATCAGATAGGAGACTGCATTCAGCAACCCCCGAAAGCTCCAGGAGGCATAATTCGCACATGGAGAAAATGTAGGAAGCTCTTGGCGGAGATAGAGCCAGTCCGGGTAGAGGCCAAAGAACCCCCAAATCTGCCAGATGCGCCAGCCGAACCAACGGCGCCTACGGCGCTCTATCCGTCACTCCAGTTTAGGCAGAGTAGTGTAGGGAGCTTTCCCTCAGTGACAGCTGCAGACGTCACCGACGGAATGCAAGGAATGAGGAGCGCAGGCGCTTCTCAGATAGCAACGGGTTCCCTAGCTACCAAAAGTGCCCTTCAGCGCACAGTAGAGGAAGAACTCAGGAAGGGGGAATTGCCAGTAGAGGAGCTAGCAGAGCTCAGTCAGATATGTCCCATCCGCATGGAGATGGGCGCGCTTACAGGTGCCCAGCAGATAGTACATTCCCCAGTCCCGTATAAGCTTCTCATGGCTATACGGAAAGCCATTTCAGAAACTGGGCTCCAAAGTCGTTTTACTAGGGGCACGCTTCAGCAAGTGTGCGAGAACACCATGTGGATTCCCCATAACTGGAAAGCTGTCATGCAGATGATGCTCACCCCTAGCCAGTATTTAATTTGGGACAGCGAGTTTTGCCTTGAGGTGCAGACAAGGGCTGCCAGGATGGGAGGCGCAGTACTTCCTGACCAGTTATATGGTTCAGGTGCCTTCGAGCCCATCAATGCCCAGATCAACTTGCCTCTTGCCACTCTCCAGATGTCGGCCAAGGCCGCCTTTAGGGCGTTTTTTAAAGTCCCAGCGACTGGCAAAGCGGCTAAAAATTACACCGCTATCAAGCAAGGAGCCCAGGAACCCTATATGGACTTCATCAATCGCCTGGAGGAAGCAATTAGCAGGCAGATTGACAATGAGGAGGCCCAACAAGAGCTCATGATGAAGTTAGCCAAGGACAATGCCAATTTAGACTGCCGTAAAATCTTGCAGTCCCTGGGCAATCGTCCTGATTTGACCCTTACGGACATGATTAGAGCTTGCGCCGACGTTGGCACAGAATCCTATAAGATGGGTTTGCTAGCGGCAGCGGTGCAAGGGGGTAAAAGACCTAAGGGTAAGACCCCAGGAGCATGTCACAATTGTGGCAAGGTTGGACACTTCGCTAGGGAGTGCCGATCCAAGGGAGGCGGACAAAAGTCTGGCCGTCCCAAGGCTCTGAAAACCCCATGTCCGAAGTGCAAAAGAGGCTACCACTGGGCCCGAGACTGTCCGAATTCGGGAAACCGGAACACGGGCATGTCTCTGGCCCCGGTCCAAACAGAGGCTTCCTTCGCCCAGAACTCACCAGAGCTATATTAGATCCCGGTCACAAGCCAGGCATTGCGAGGGCACAGGTCAGCCCCAAGGGTAGTACAGGGTTAGATTTGACTTGTCAGGCAGACGTTACATGTGACCTGCCAGGCACGGTCTATCTGCTGGACTCCCAGTACATGGGTCCACTGCCCAAGGGCTTTATAGGTTTAGTTTTGCCCCGCAGTGTAGCTGGAGCACGTGGAATTTTCATAATTCCAGGAGTCGTTGACTCGAATTTTTCAGGCGTTCTCCAAGTTCAGCTTTGGACTCACCTGCCCCAAACAATTCACAAGGGAGACACCTTAGCGCAACTGATCATGGTTCCTTGTCACTCGCCAGCAGATAGCCAGGGAAGGCTCAGTGACAGCTCCGAGTCCCGGTCAGAGGACCGCTCGAGCGCCAGTGAGGCAGTACAAGGATACCAGGTCTTAGCGACAGTGGAGACCAACATTGAGTGGAAGCAGCGCCCCGTTATCGAGGTATTTTTGAACAAAAGATCGTTCTCAGGGTTACTCGATACCGGAGCGGATGTGAGCGTGATAAGCAGAAGCCAGTGGCCAAGAGAGTGGGCCATCGAGCCGGTCTCTGATGTGTGGGGGGTAGGCGGAATTCAGGAAGCGTTTAGGAGCCGAGAGTGGGTGGAAGTCACAATCCCAAAGGCTGACGGCACGGCGGTAATTCGGCCGCACATTCTTGACGTGCACATCAACCTTTGGGGGCGAGACATCTTGCAGCAGTACGGTGCTACGCTTACCTTTGGGTAATGGCGTTGCCACTTAAATGGCTCACCGATACACCGGTCTGGGTAGAACAATGGCCGGTAGTGGGAGAGAAATTAGTTGCCCTCAAGCAGCTAGTTAAAGAACAGCTAGATGCAGGACATATAGAACAGTCCACGAGTCCATGGAATTCGCCAGTTTTTGTCATAAAGAAAAAGTCGGGGAAGTGGCGACTCCTCCACGATCTCAGAGAGATCAATAAATGCATACAGCCAATGGGTCCGCTTCAATGCGGCATCCCAAATCCTAATATGATTCCCGAGGGGTGGGAGATTCTGGTCGTAGATCTCAAGGATTGCTTTTATACAATCCCCTTAGACCCCCGGGACAGGGAACAGTTCGCCTTTACGGTGCCGGTTGTGAACCACAGCGAGCCCACGCAGCGTTACGCGTGGAATTTTTTGCCACAGGGCATGCTCAATTCGCCCACCCTGTGCCAAATTTATGTTCACAACGCGCTGGCAAGGTTTCGAAGCCGTTACCCTAAAGCCATAGTTTGCCATTTTATGGATGACATCTTGGTCGCGATGCCGCAACTCGGCAGCGAAATGTTTTCTGACCTCCAGGCCAGCCTGGGGGACAAAGGTTTGCTCATTGCCCCGGAGAAAGTGCAGAGAACCGAGCCCTTCTCATACTTGGGTCATCGGCTTCTCCGCTCTTTCACAGCACCAGTTTTGCCCCAGATCAATTTACAGGACTCAGTCACCCTTGTAGAGTTGCAGCAAGTTTTAGGTAACATCAATTGGGCCAGACCGTATTTCCGATTGGATACGGATCTTTTGAAACCGCTCTTCTCGCTGCTAACTTTAGGTAAGCAGCCAGCAGACCAGATAAAGATTTCTCGAGACGCACGCTTGGCTATCGAGAAGGTCAACCAAGTTCTCAGCCAGCGATGGGTAGATAGGATCACCCCAGGGCCATATGCTCCGATTCTGAATTTGTACATCGTACGGTCAGGATCCATGTTCACCGGAGCGCTCGGTGTAGATGCCGAGAAAGGGGCGAGTATCGTGGAGTGGGTGTACCTCCCGAACACCTCTCCATGAAACATCGTCCCTCCCCAAGAATTGGTCTCCGCGGTGGTTTACCGTGGAAGGCTGAGAGCTAGGGACATTTCAGGGCACGATTTGGCCAAAATCGTAGTCCCGTTCACCAAGGAACAAATTCAGCAATTAATGCAGCTCGGTGACTCGCTTCCAATTGCGTTGGAAGGATTCACCGGATGCTTGGCATACCACTTGCCAAAGGACCCCAGACTTGTCTCACTCCAAACGCAGACAGTCAGCTTGTTTGAATTGCTCTAGCTGGTTCCACTTCAGGGGGCCAGGACAGTTTTTACTGATAGTGGTCACACGTATGGTGTCTTGACCTGGCAGGAGGGCCAAGCTTGGAGCACGCTGCTAACTCTTCCACAAAAGTTCGCACAGCGGGCAGAGTTGGCAGCGGTGAACCTTGCCTTGCGCACCTTCGCCAAAGAGCGCCTAAACATCATTACTGATAGCCAGTATGTTAGGAATTTGCTTCACAGTCTACCAGGAGCATACATCACTCCTGCGATAGACAAAAATTTGCTTAGTCTGTTTCTCACTGCTCAATTTCATTTGCAAAACCGCACGGAGCCGCTCTATATTGCCCACATCCGAAGTCATCAAGACCTACCGGGTCCGATTTCCGCGGGCAATAGCAGAGCGGATGCGGCGGCAAAGGAAATTCAGCAACGTTCAGTTTTGGGTGTTTTTACTACTCCAATTCAGAGTCATGCCTTTTTTCACCAAAATGCCAAAGCGCTCACCAGACAGTTCAATCTGCCACTTTCTCAAGCCCAAGGCATAGTTCGCTCTTGCCAGCATTGTGCAGGGGCACCGGGGGGCCCTCGTGGGGGGTCAACCCACGAGGGACAGAGGCTAACCAGGTGTGGCAGATGGATGTCACGCATGTTCCGCAGTTTGGCAGATGGCAGTACATGCACGTTTGCATAGACACTTTTTCTCAGTTCGTTTGGGCAACAGCGCAGAAAGGGGAAACTGCTTCCCACGTGGAGCTGCACCTCCTTTCCTGCATTGCAGCCATGGGCAAACCTCGGCACGTTAAAACCGATAACGCCCCGTCCTACAGCTCTAGGCAGCTGGCCGCCTTCATGGCCACTTGGGATATTAAGCATACTTTTGGCGTTCCTTACAATCCACAGGGGCAAGCGATTGTGGAACGGGTCAATCGGACGCTCAAGTCCTATATTGACAAACAAACAGAAAGGGGGGAGCCACCAGCCCTCCCCAAGTCACAGGGCCAGGCACAGCATTGCCTGAATAAGGTATTGTTCACTTACAATCACCTTAATGTTTTTTCGGATTGTACACCGCAGGAGAAGCACTTCCGCCGTTCGGAAGCTCTCCCGCGGCTGATGGTCCGATACCGGGTGCCACCGGACCCTTCTTGGAGGGGCCCGGCACCGCTCGTAACCTGGGGAAGAGGGTATGCTGCAGTTGTGTCTCCTACAGGTGTCGTTTGGATTCCAGCTCGGTGTGTCAAGCCTTACTTGGAACCACATGGCGTGGACCCAGACCGACCAGAGTCCGATCCCGGAGATGGAGGACCTCACTCTAACCGAGAGGACCCGTCGGAAGAAACGGCCACCGACGACAGCACCCAAGATCACCTGGGGGATGGTCAAGATCCTTTGTCGTGAGGCCGAGGACACCGTCCGGCGCGAAGGGAAGGAGCCAACGCCGGAGAACCTCACAGCTGCAGTTTTCGCCCAGATTCATGCCAACACCCTGGCACTCACCATCATCCTGACCCTTTCCCTGCTTTTGGGGGAGGCGCTCAGGCCGCCTCATTGAAGGCCAACGATCTGCTGCCCGGCAGAGACCTCTCTGCCCGGATGCAGTACAATATTTGGGAGAGGTTGGCGGGTCTCGTCAACCAGTCCGATTTTTGCCTCAGGCAGGACCTCGGTTCTGCCTCGATCCTCAGCACCTGCCACATCCCTGTGTGCCATTCTCCAGGCGCGCACCCCAGGGATGGGGACTGGCTTGTAAAAAGACTTTTCAGCCCATACAACCCAGCGGCTTCTACAGAGTATGCCCGTTGGGAAATGCGGCTGACCATGACTTTGCCGGCTGATGCAGCCACCCTCCACACTCCTCGGGTGGCGGTCAGCCCAAACTCTACCTGTGGATGAATGTACGGCTGCACTTCAACTGGTCATACTCGGCGCCGCTGCCTCAACGTTGGCAGTGGCAATTGGACTTGGCACCATGTACGCTCATGTCACCCTGCCATCCGGTTGGTTCTTCACATGCAACCAGTATACGTGGAACTACATTCCTGCAAATGTTTCAGACTCTATATGCTGTATCAGTCGTTTGACATTGTTACTCCCTACTAAGGATATGGTCACCCCAAGCACAAATGTTACAAATGTTTCAAATGTTCCCTCACTCATACGGCACACTCGCACCACCCAGTTAGACAGCTCATGTGAGAGCAGCTTTAGAGTAATGAGCCCTGCCGAATATCTCTCTTCGGCAGTCAGCATCTTTGGCGTGCCAGGCTTAGCCGTCGGCAACGCAAAGAGGATTGGTCGCTTGGCTTGCGGTCTAGCAAAGGCCATCAACCATACCTCCTCAGCGATAGCGCTCCTTAATCAAGAGCAGGCAGAGCTTCGCCATGCCATTCTTGACAATCGAGCGGCTATCGACTACCTCTTATTGTTGCACCACCTGGGTTGCGAATCCTTTCATGGTATGTGCTGTTTCAACCTTACTGACAACTCCCGCAAAGTACAGAGTCAGCTCACTGATCTCCACACCATAGTCCAGGGCATCACAGAGGGTTCTGCATGGGGAACTTGGTGGAGTTCGTTGTGGAACTGGATGTGGTCATGGATCCCCTGGGGGTGGCTTCAGACGGTACTCAAGGTGGTTGTGGGGGTGATTATACTAGGTGTGACAGTCTGTTGCCTCGCGCAATGTATTCCCTCACTGATATCCCAATGCCGTCACAGAAGGAAACCCCGAGACGTCATTCCCGCTCAACAGCTGATGCCGCTTTTGCGCAGAGTTGCCGGTCAGGCTCTTAAGAAAATTTAAAAAGGGGAGATGTGGTTTCCCCGTGCCCCAATGGGCATGGAACGGCCCGGCAGAGGCCACTTCGGTGAGAAAGGCTCCCTGGCCCATGGGCTCTGCGAGCACCCAAATTAAGGGGGGTGGATAAATTATAGGGTTTGATTCACCCAATTCCTTGACCTGACCTCAGACTCTGCCAAGTAAGCAGATCGCTAACTCCTGTAACATAATTAGGCAAACATTCATCTCCGAGCTTAGCGTAAATCCCCGGCGCAAATAGTGGCCACGTTTACCCAGCTCCTAAGCCCAAGACAATGGTGTTTTTCCAGTCAATGTTTGCCCGTACTAATTAACTTCCCCAAGAGAGATTCCCAATTAACCTGAGTAAATAGGTGATGTGATTTACTGACGGGTGATGGTTTTTTCTACCTTGCCTTCTGATCTATAAAAGGTGATGTCTTTTCCTCAATAAACTACTGATCTTATCCTCCTCCATACTGCCTCGTATCGTTCTTTGATCAGTCTCCTCCGGGACCTACGGCCCTCAGCGGCCCCGATTCCTACATGACACCTCCTGTCCCTTTTACATTTGATTTTTAAAAATCTCTCCCTGTGTTCCTCTCCCTGTGTTGTTTTCACCACTGTGCATGTTAAACTGTAAGTATTTGAGGAGGCCTGCCTAATTTTATTTGATTTAGCCATGGCTTTCAAAACCAAACAAAGAGCCTTGTCTTCTACTGGTTATTCTATGCATTTCTTCTTTTCCCTTCTTCTCCTTGTCACCACACTTGAAAATGAGAATAATTGCAATGTAGAGTGGACTCCATTCTCATGGCAAAGGCAGGATTTAGCCTTCAAGCCAAAGCCAAATTAATTTCCTTTCATGTGAAAGATACACACATTTCACACATGGTGGGTCTTCCTCATACAGTACCCCAAGGGAGAAAACAATGCCAAAATGATGAGTTTGCTTAATAATTCTGGTGCCCTCAGTGACCCAATTATTATTCACAATAGGCATGCAGGAGTGTTTGTGTATTCAGGAACAAAATGGCACGTTTCCCAGCAAACCTTAGGCATAGTCAGTACAAATACTCTGTAGAGTTCTTTCAAGGTTGCCTTTCTTTAATGTGCATTTTTATGACAGATCCAGATCAGACCTTGTGGATGATTCCCTCCACTTCATTTCACATGATCTGGAGCTCATCACCAGCCTCAAAATTATAAGGATTTTTGATGCAAGCAGTATTTCGTCTCATTCCCAGATGGTATAAAATGGATATTTTTCACAGGGAAATGAGAAATACAAGGATTTATTTTTCATTCTCTTTGTCCTTTTGTCCAATGTCCAGGGGGCTGATAAGGAATAGACAATTGGTATTTAAAAAGCTTTCAGTAGGCCATCAGTTCAGACCCTTTAATTAGATGGATGATTCTGGATGCATTGAACACATCTGATGCTGCACGAGGGAATACACAAACCAACCCAGAACACAGGTATTTGTGATAGCGATATCCACTATTTTATTGTTCAACAACAACTGATTCATAAACAATAAAATAGTGCATATCATCATCAGAATGCTACACTACTATGAAGTCCACACAACAGATTTCTGCAGTGAGCCTTACTTTTAGAATTCAGTTATGGCAACCATTCCCCAAACAGTTTTTCATGAACATATTGCATTATGATCCATTCGGCCTGTGCTGTGCAAAACTGAATAAGGTCCAATGAATTATACTTAAATTTGGATATAATTTTAGAATTGTCCATTTTCAGAGTTCCATCAACATAGCACAGATCAAGAATCACTCTTCTAAATTTTATAAATTTCTTAAAGCCTATGGCTTATCTCCCTGTTTCAGTTTGTGAAGTTAGCTACTTGTAATATAGTTTAATTCTTATTTCATGCTGCTGGCCTAGTGGAGTCCAACAGCCTTCCCATTGTCCATCTCACTACAACACAGTGATTAAGGCTGAAGTTAAAAGATGCTATATTAATCCACCATTTGATTGTTTCCAGGAGCTATTTTACTGACCCAAAGACTCACCTGATGTTCCATACACTTCTATCAATGTCAGTTTCAGGTGATCAGGACAAAAAAAAGAGGTTGAGGAACCTCTATCACAAAAGCAAATTTCAATTTGAGACAAGTACTCACATGTCTGACCTGTTTTGTGGAGTTGTTCAAACTGACCAAAATAAACCAAATGCAAGTTGGCATTCAAATCCAATCTGGAAACCTTTGAATTGACAAATACAATTACACAAGTCCCTAGCAGCCATTAGAAAGTCAAATGAAAATGACATGCAAGCCAGCTCAGTTCCTAGGTTCAGGAGTCCATCTGACAGGCCTGACCCATGAGCTGGTCATGGGCTATCAATGAGGCTGCCCAAAGGCTGATCAGAAGTCCTTCCGCTATTTGGGTCATGGTTCTAGAAAAGTCAGTTAACAGAAAGATGGATCCTTTCTGATGACTAAATAGCATTCAGCCTGTGAGACAGAACTTGAATTACTGTAATGCATCCATACTCTTCTGATGTTTATGTTTCAGTTTGACTCTACATGATCTATGGAAACCATACAGAAAAAATGTAGATTCTTAGAACTAGAGAAATCACTGGAACCTTTTGTCTAGGCACAGATTTAATACTGCAGTCTTCTCAAAATATAAAACACAAAAGATCTGAAATCCTTTCGATACAGGATTTTTCAGTAATTTCCTCAGGGATCTAAACACAATTTAAACATAATTACTAATCAATTATATACAAAATATACATATATACATGATCTTGGAATAAGGAATTATACATTACCTATTTTGTTAAAGTCCAATTTATAGTATTATTTATCAGTTTTATCGCGTCCTAGACCTCACTTGTTTATTCTTTTAGTGTCGAAGGACGTTAACCACAGTTACTCAAAGAACATTTTTAAAGCTATCCTTTTACACAGCTGGTTAATTACAGGAAACAAGTATAGTCAATTTCTTGATTAAGCCCAAATGGGTGCAACGTGTTGAACCGGTGAATGAAGAAACTCACCCTCTGTCTTAAAGCAATATCTACATTAATACAGTGATATGGTTGCTGTTTGATACATTCAAGTACTACAAATTTAAAGTCCTGGTCATTATGATTTACTTCCATAAAGTGGCTGACTAATGGTGCGGACAGGTTCTTATTACGAATCTTAGACCTATGTTCCCCCACCCTAGTTTTTATTTTGCGGGAAGTCACCCCCACATAACCTAATCCACAAGAACAGATCAATAAATAAATGCAATCCGAGCTGTTACAGTTTGAAAAGTGTCTTAAATATAAAACATAATTGCTGCTGCGGAGCGAGACCATTTTGGTCTGCCAGGCTAAAGCACAATGTATACATTGTCCACATCTAAAATGACCCACTATCGATGGTTGCTTGGGTAAGAGAAAAGTCAGTTAACAGAAAGATGGATCCTTTCTGATGACTGAATAGCATTCAGCCTGTGAGACAGAACTTGAATTACTGTAATGCATCCATACTCTTCTGATGTTTATGTTTCAGTTTGACTCTACATAATCTATGGAAACCATACAGAAAAAATGTAGATTCTTAGAACTAGACCTGAAAATGCATGATAAAATGTAACTTTTGGGGTTACATTTTACCAAATCCCTGGGTTAGCAGGGTCAATATCTGACAGCTGGAGAATTCTAGAAAATATAGTTGCAGAAAGTAACCTTTGCAGATTCTCATTGTTATTATTTTAATCAGCAGCATAACATGAATAACAGAACATTTGGAAAAACCCAAACTCCAACTCAACAATGTGTCATGTTTGATATCAGTTTATTTGATATCTTCTGATCCATCACATTTAGCCCACTGTATCCCTCCATAAATCCATGTGATGCTGGGAGTGACATACAATTGTTTGTCTGTTTATTTACATTTATCCAAGCTTTGCCTATCTTTTTTTTAAAAGAAAGCCTCTGAGCACTACAAATCATGTCCCCTTTCAGTGACTCTTTTTGGCTATTACATTAAGAGGGAGAAGATATTCATCCGTTCCTCCAAGACAAAAGAAACTTCATTGTCTCAGAAGTTGGAGCATCAAAGGGTAACTTCATATGTGTTCATGACATTAGATTAGGTAAGAACGCGAAGGAGAAATATACCCCATCAGGAACTGAGGCAGGTGTGGCTCGTCAGAAAGTTACAGAAACGAGGAAAACTCAATGTCATGATTTAACCCATGAGGTTCAAGAGCGCGGGATTTGTGAATATACCCTGGTGGGGTATACTTCTCCTTCGCGCTCTTACCTAATCTAACATCATGAGCACATATGAAGTTACACTTTGAGGCTCTGACGCTCATAAAAATATTACTGAAAAAGATTGTTGGTATGTATATTTTATATCTTTATACTTGTAATCTGTCATACTGTGAAAATGTTACTCTTTCTGCACAGATGCATGTTTTGGGTTCTGACACATGTTTTTCATATTTAAGTGGATTATTCTGTACCTTTGCTGTAAAGATTAATTATATTATCATTTGTATATTATATTCAGATTTCCTGATGAAAGCATAACCCCAAAAGTTGGATTTACCGGGATCAATTTTGAAATCACCCTTTGATATTGAAACCACACTATCAATTTTTGTACATTATAACTTCCACTTCGTTCTTATTGTGAATTTTGAGACATTGTGAAATCATCACCCATTTTGGATTTACTGAAGAAGATTACTTTACTTTGATGCAAGAGTTGCAATTATTTTGTTTTGATTATTCTACTGTGAAATTTACAAACAGTTACTATATTTTGTACCTGAAGTAAGGAGTTTTATTTTACATTAAAATATTATTGAACTGCTTCCATTCATCGTCTCAAGCGGTTTCTGTATTGTTGCTTATAAGAAACAAACAGTTGAGTTCTTACAAGTCCAATAAGCTCACCTTCCCTCTAACAGGAAGACTACAAGCAGTCTATGACCTCAACATGTTGGTTCTTCTAATAAAAAAACTGAATTGGCATTCATTGTCCTGCTTTCTCTATGCAGGAAGCATAACAAAATTAAAATATAAAATAATTTTTGGGCCTCACTAAGTAGCATAAATCAAAATAAAGAAAGTATGTTTGCCTTGTAGGGATCCATTTGCAAATTGTTCTTAGAATCTGTTGCGCTTTCAAAGTGAGTGGATTTATCATTTCATTAACAACTGTACCAGAAGTTTTCATTATAATTTTGTCTAAACAAACAGAAAAGCAGAAAGTAGAATTGAAATGTTTTTAACACACATCTGAAACGTTATGCCTTTATTGCTACCTCCAAAACTGAAATGTTTCCCATTGAAAAAGAAGACAGAACCTGTGTGAAGAAACTGGGAATAGGATCCATGTTAGAATTTAACATGTGAGGGCAGGTGGGAAAGTGGGTTTTTAGCTGCAAGGATCAAAATGTTTCTCAGTAAATAAGCATGAGGACATTTGGTCCTTATCTCTTGAGAAGCAGCTTATCAAGTAGCCAAGCTAGCTTCAACCTGTTATCATTAAAATATGTATAATGGAAGGGGTTAGAATCTGCCCTCGCCTTCTTAAAGTTCCCGTGTAGGAGGAAACCTCATGGATTGGTAAAAGCACAATTATATTGTTTCCTTATATCCTGGAATTATTTTGAATTAGGACTTTTGTAGGAATCGGGGCCGTAAAGCGACCCTTGGGGTCCCGGAGGAGACTGGTCAAAGGAACGACACGAGGCAAGATGGAGCGAAGACCAGTGATTTATTGAGGGAAAATCATCAGTATATATTATGTCCAAGGCTGCGCATGGTAAAATGGTTATCTGACAGAAAATCACATCACCCATTTCCCCAGGTTAATTGAGAACCTCTCTTGGGGAAGTTAATTAACTAGGACAAACACTGACAGAGGAAAACTATTGTCTGAGGCTTAAGCCAGAGTAAATATGGCTTCTATTTGCACCAGAGATTACGCTCTCCTTGGAGATGAGTGATTACCTTAATGGGTAACGGAGTTAGATATTCGCTCTCTCAGCAGAACCGCTGGTCAGGTCAAGGAATTGGGTGAATCAAACCCTATCATTAATCCACCCCCCTTAATTTCTCTGCCCGCAGAGCCCACGGCTCAGGGAGCGTTCTCCCGAAGTGGCCTCTGCGCGGGCCGTTCCATGCCATTGGGGCATGGGGAAACCGCATCTCCCCTTTTCGTTTTACTTAAGGACCTGACCGGCGACTTTGCGCAAGAGAGGCATCAGCTGATGAGCGGGAATGGCACTTCGGGGTTCCCTCCATGGGGGACATCTTGATAGCAGTGAGGGAATACATTGCACGAAACAACACACTGTTGTGCCCAGTATTACCACCCCCACAATCACTTTGAGTGTCGTCTGAATCCATCCTGGAGGTCCGTGAGCTGGCTCTGTACCTTGTGGGTATTGTCTGTGAGATTTAAGCAACACATGTTGTGGACAGACTCGCAACCCAAATGATGCAACCACAGGGGGTAATCGATGGCTGCTTGATTATCCAGTATGGCATGGCGAAGCTCTGCCTGCTCCTGGTTGAGCAGCGCTATTGCCGAGGAGGTGTGGTTAATGGCTTTTGCTAATCCGCAAGCCAATTGACCAATTCTCCGAGCGTTGCCTATGGCTAAGCCGGGCACGCTGACTGCAGCCTGGTTTTTCAGAGCTGTGGGTCTGAATCCAGACTGCTTACTGTAGCAAGGCAAGATAATGAGATGTGTCATTGATCTCTTACTGTGACCTGGGGTGATTCTAAGCTATCTCTGCAGCTTCTGGCATTGTGCAAATGTCTTTCTAGCACCTATGGGGAGGTGTGAAACTTACAATGGCTGGAGATAGCCGGCTACCGGGTGCTCAATCTTTCCAAGCAATGGGCCGGTGCAAAACATGGGCCGGTCTGGCTTCCTTTGGTGGAAGCTGGCCATTATTAACAATATACAGAAATTCAAGTGTCCCTTGCAAATCCCAACTGGAGCATTGTACAAGGCATGAATAAATAAAGAGCAACTACAGATAGCAATCAGCTTCTAGAGGATGAGGCTTCCCTTCTTGATGGGGTTTCATGTGTAACTTGAGTTTGGAAAAGTCTTGTTTTGGGGAGCACTGAGTATGCAAAATGTTCATAGAAATGTCTTTGGAGATGTAAGTCATAAAGGAAGACGGACAGCTGATGACATCCAGGACAGTGACTGGCAGTGACTTTGAACTTGGCATCTGATTCCGGCCTCTGGGACCTGCATGGGGAAGAGACTTGTTTGGGAGATAAAAATTCTGAAAGAGTTAGTTAGTTTTTGCACTTATAGGATAGCAATTGCTGTGCAACTATGGGACATTGTTCCCCCCCTTTCTGTTTGTTTGTCAATGTAGGACTTAAGCGTCTGATAGGCCCGTTCCACAATCGCTTGCCCCTGCGGATTGTAAGGAATGCCAAAAGTGAGCTTAATATCCCAGGTGGCCCTGAAGGTGGCCAGCTGCCTGGAGCTATAAGCTGGGGCGTCATCGGACTTCGTGTGCCAAGGTTCGCCCTTGGCCGTGGGAAAGGAGATGCTGCTCCACATGGGGAGCCGTTTCTCCCTTCTGTGCTGTTACCCAAACAAACTGTGGGAAGGTATTAATGCAAACGTGCATGTACTGCCATTTGCCAAAATGTGGGGATGTGTGACGTCCATTTGCCACACCTGGATGGCCTCTGTCCCTCGTGGGTTGCCCCCCCCCCGGTGCCCCTGCACGATGCAGGCAGGGACGGACTATGCCTTGGGCTTGGGAAAGTGGCAGGTTGAACTGCCTTGCAAGTGCTTGGCATTCTGAAGAAGGAATGCATGACTCTGAATTGGAGTTGTGAGGAACAAACTTAGCAAATTTTTGTCTAACGCGGGAGTGATGTATGCTCCCGGTAGACTGTGAAGCAAATTCCTAGGAAACTGGCTGTCAGCAATTATGTTGGAGCGTTCTTTGGCAAAGGTGCGCAAAGCGAGGTTCACGGCTGCCAACTCTGCCCACTTGCGGAAGAGTCAGGAGCGTGCGCCAAGCTTGGTCCTCTTGCCAAGGAAGAACCTAATATGTGCGACCCCCATAAGTGAAAACTGTCCTAGCCCCCCGAAGAGGAACCGGTGACATTAATCCACACAAGGTGACTGTCTGCGTTTGAAGCAAGACGAGTCTGGGGTCTTATGGCAAACCTTGGCGCATGAAGCGCCAGGCTTCCCTTGGGTAAATTTCTCATGAAGGCCCCCCGGCGCACATCCATTCATGGTGTGCGTGCACACTTTTAGAAGGGTGCCAGATAGTGGCTTAGCCTTTTGCCTGTGCTTAGACTAGCAGCAAAAAGGGAAGGGGTGGCCTAAAAATGCCTGTATCTGATTGAGGGTGTGACCTGACTGCACTCTAAAAATGGTCCTTGGCAGTCCTGGCTAATGGGTGGCACTCTGCACATGCTCGGGAGCTTAGGAACTAATCCTTCCTCTGTGCTCTGGAGTTTGCAAAATGTGTCTGCTCACTAGAGAGGGTGCTGCGGGCCAGGAGCCATACTTAAAATGACCGACTAAGACTTATAAAAACAAGCCAACTATGACGTGCCAGCTGTAAGGAAATAATACACAAAAAATGAAAAGACACACAAGTTAAACATTTCCAGCAGGGAGTTCCACTGGCGAAAGGAGGAAAGGAGGAAAGACAAGTCAGAAGTTAGCACAATGAGAATGCAGCAACTCTTATCATGACGAAATCAGATTAGGTCAGGTAACTAAGACAACCGGGTCCTCCTGTTAAGAAATAATTAACTCTGGAGCCTGTGAAAGGAAGGAATGTAAGGCTGTAGAAATAAATAAATTGGTTAAGGCCTGGAGAGGAATTTTGTTCCTGTAAAAAGGTAAACATTTTCTGAATATGCAGAGCGCAAGAATGTTTGCATGCTTTTTCCTGTGAAAGGGGTACAATGAGTGAGTTACTTTGCACAGATTAAAGTCAAAATACCAGAACAGTATCTTTCCTAAGAGAATGAAGGAGAGTTAGAGCGATTCTCAACCTGCGGCCAGATGTGGGCGAGTGGGCCAGATGTGGCCCATGTTGCTCTGCCACTACCCCCACCAAGCCGAGAAGGGCTGTGTGGCGAAGGAAGGGCAGGATGACTGTTCGGACCCCCAGAGCTGCCTGAGGCCCCGGAACTTGGCCCCTGACTTTAAAAGGTTGAGAACCGAGGTTACAAGATGATAACAATACACACATGAAGACAATGCAATTCTCTCACTCCTAGTGAGGTACGTGACTTCAAGACGCTAAGAGACATTCAAAAATCCTCAAAACACAGAGATGGGGGTTTGAGGAACACCGACGTAGGGAGGGGCCCCATAGCTTATGATCTAGTGAGGAAAACTCATAGAAGTGATTTTTGTTTTCAGATCGCGCTTCTGAAAAGAAAAATCTGTTTTCCTGAGTGGCACGGATTGCAAAACCGGTTTCCAAGAGTGGCTTAATCCTTTGACAAAGAAAAAGTCTCAAGGGAAGAAGGGGGGTCACCCTGCCCTATTGCAGGTTAGGATTTTCCCCCCCCTCTCCTGCCTAAAATGCTAAGCAGGCAAGGCAAAGGGTTTTGTTCATCATGCTTTCTCAAACTTTAAATAGTTCCTGCCCATGAGCAGAGTGCAAACTGTTTAACACATATTTCACAGTGACATTACCACGCAGTTACACACAAGGAACACTTTTTCAGTCATACTGTGGTCATAGAGACAAGGCTTTTGCAATCATACACAGTTCTTGCAGTCATACATTCAGTGGTGCACCACGCATACACACATCTATTTACGCATTTGCACATTCCTCCCCTGATCTGCAGCGATCTATCCTACACATGAGGAGATGACTTTATACACAGCTGGCTATTTACAGCCATCTGGGTGCTTCTACTTAGGGGCAAGTTTCTCTGGGCTACTCCCAAGGTGAGACAAGTAGGTTCTGCCTGTGCCCTGGGGGAACTCGGGGTACTATTGCTGGGATGGTTCCTCTGGCATAGCCAGGGCGATGGCTGCCTCCTTTCTAGCCTGGGCCAGATGCGTGCCAGCGTGGCCATTTGGCATTAAGGCAACTTTTTGAAGATCTGCCTGGTCTAGATTGGCTTTCTCTTCTAAGGTGTCTCATTTTACCACACTGGAAGCAGGCGCCTTGGGGTTTTGGCACTGCTCTGTGCCTGAGTGTGGTAATGGGTCTGCTCTGGAGCCCTGCATGGCCAGGGGCCGTGCAGATTTCCGTGAGCAGTGGGCGCTGAGCAGCCCTGCCTGAATGTGTGTCTGCCTTCAGATAGGCTGAGCACAGCAGTTGGGCGCTAGCTAATTGTGCCACTGGCAATTTCCCCGTGAATGGATCTTCCTCACCCCTGCGCTGAATATTCTTAATTGGCAGGGGACTTTTTACTGTCAGAGAAGCGCCAGGGCCTCTCATGCCATGAATTCCTTCAGTGACGTCTGCAGCTGTCACTGAGGGAATGCTCCCTACCCTGCCCTGCTTAAGCTGAAATGACGGATAGAGACTCCTTGGGGCTGATGGTTCTGACTGCGCTGGGGGTTTCTGGGTCTCTATCCGGACTGGGTCATCCTCTACTGAGAGCTTCCTACATTTGCTCCATGTGCGAATTACGCCCTCTGGAGCTTTCGGGGGTTGCTGAATGCAGTCTCCTATCTGATCCCAAAGCTTAAGGGTTAACGTACCTACTTCTGGGTAAAGCAGGCAGTGTTCCCTTAGGTACACCAAAAGTCTCGCTAGCTCTCCGCTGTGAAAACGCAACTTAAACACCCTGGCCAGGATTCTGAACTCTCCCTCACGAGTTCTTTGGCTAGCGGATGGACCCTGTCGCTGAGGACAGGTCCCCATATTACCTGCGATGGGTCCTCCGAAGTTTCCTCCTCGGGACGAGTCGACGCGTCTTTGGGCAAGGTAATAGGCTTTGGAGACGATTCTCTGGGTAGAGCTCGGAGCGTGGACTGCTGCCACGGGCCCTCGCTGGCCTCTGCGCTGTCAAGGGTTCACAGCCGACCCTGAGCAGAACGCGTTTTTCCGTAACCTGCAAGCCACCGCGAAAGTCGGGAGCAAACTGTAGGATGCCTCTTCTGTAATGCCTCGCCGCTTGGGCCGTCTTCCCGATCGGCTGGCTTACCGACCGGGGTGCCGCGCTGTCCTCCGGGATGGTTGGACGCGGTTCAAGCGCAGAACCGGACCGTGTGATCGCTTACTCACGGGTAAGATCACGTCGGGGTCACTAGATGTAGGAATCGGGGCCGTAAAGCGGCCCTTGGGGTCCCGGAGGAGACTGGTCAAAGGAACGACACGAGGCAAGATGGAGCGAAGACCAGTGATTTATTGAGGGAAAATCATCAGTATATATTATGTCCAAGGCTGCGCATGGTAAAATGGTTATCTGACAGAAAATCACATCACCCATTTCCCCAGGTTAATTGAGAACCTCTCTTGGGGAAGTTAATTAACTAGGACAAACACTGACAGAGGAAAACTATTGTCTGAGGCTTAAGCCAGAGTAAATATGGCTTCTATTTGCACCAGAGATTACGCTCTCCTTGGAGATGAGTGATTACCTTAATGGGTAACGGAGTTAGATATTCGCTCTCTCAGCAGAACCGCTGGTCAGGTCAAGGAATTGGGTGAATCAAACCCTATCATTAATCCACCCCCCTTAATTTCTCTGCCCGCAGAGCCCACGGCTCAGGGAGCGTTCTCCCGAAGTGGCCTCTGCGCGGGCCGTTCCATGCCATTGGGGCATGGGGAAACCGCAGACTTTAAGGTGTAAAATGCCTCAAGAAGCTACATTAATTGGTTTAGCTTATTCTTGAGAGACTTCTGCGATGTCCCAAATAGAGCTCCATTTTGTATGTATATGCTGTAAAATTAATCTGCCCTCTACACTGACAGTAAGTATTCAGTAGAGTTTAGCTTTATTGTTTTCATTTGTAACTTTGTGTTTTCCACATATTTGTTTTACTCTGTATTTTTCCTTTTTCAATGCTTTTTGAACTGTTTCATCTTTTTGACTTCTCATTTATTTTTAATAAAAAGAATTTTTCCTCCACCAGGAGGCTGGATTATTGAGCTGAGAATTTCTGGTACTAAAGTCCTAACCTGCCCTGTGACTGCAGGGGTGCCCAAACTACAAACCCATGGGCCGGATCTGGCCTGTGGGCCCTAGTTTGGGCACTCCTGGTTTAAGCAAAGAAAATGGCAGTCTTAAATCTATCTCATCCTGTTGCAAAGCAGATTGCAAGGCACGTTTTACTTCCGCTTCTGGTAGGAGGAACCACGTGACCAGCCTACTGAACCACATGACTGGCCCATTGAACCACATGACCAGCCCATGGCCTGAAAGGTTTGGGCACCCCTGTGCTACTGATTATTTTGTTTTTTAAAAAAATATTTTTATTAGTTTTCAAATAAAATACATTTTTACATACCTTTCAATCAAAGTGTGTGAAAACTGCAAAACCTTACTTCTATATCTTCATACTCACATAAACATTTTAAAAACCCTACCCCGTAAACCCACCACCACCCCAACTTATCTTTAAGTTTAAATCTTAAATTTTACAAATTTATATATAGTGAAATTATCAAATAATCAATTTACAATATAATGTCAATGAACTCCTTATACTTCTAGATTCAATTTAAAGACCAAAATTTATATTCGTCTATGGACGGTTTGATCCCATCTCTACTAGTTAGAGCATATAATACAAATGGCTCCCATATTTCCCAAAACGTATTTTTAACAATTTCGCCCCTTTTTTTGTTTCATTTCAATTGTTAATTTATCATTCAAAGCTAGTTTCCATACTTGATTATACCATTTATCTTTTTTCATCTCCAATTCTTTTTTCCAGTCTGCCTTTGCAGGCGCACCCCCCAATAAAGGACTCAGACACTGGTAAAAGTGGATAACGGCATTGGGCCACATTTATTGATTCATGCCCTAGTCCGAATTATAAATTTCTATTGGTATTCAACCAATTATAATTCTTAAGGCAAGCAGGCCGAAGTAACACTGGTAAGGTTCCACCCAAAATTGCCAACGGCAATTGGTTACAATGTATCCATTTGTATCAATTTGTTTGTTGACAACAAACAAATTGTTGACCGTAGTCAATAATCTAACTACTGACCCCACCCTCTGACGCGTATCCGTAAAATAACGGGGTGATGCATGCTGCCTAGCTCGTGCCATCACCCCATTGCCTGGTTCATCGTTGACCAGACAACATTAACCAACTTGTGCCTGTCTAGTGTTGTCCAGTCAATTGCGAACCTGCCGGATACCTGTGGGTCATAAATGTTTACCTTACCAGTGCTACCCGCCACACGGGGAGGCTTCAACAAAGGCTCACCACCCCCCACCCCCCAGACCGTCAGCTCGGTCAACAGGCCTGCTCGCCAATCTTCCAACAAGAGGTCCATACCTCCCGGCGGCAGATGGACCCCATCCCCTGTGTAAAGCTCATAATTTTGGAGACTGATAGTGGGGTGTCGTATGACGCGCCCCCAACCCTTGTCCAGAAAGAACCGGGCAATAGCCCTATTCACCGAGCGCCGAGCCCGATCAAGGGCCTGGAGGTTAAACCCTCCCCTGTAAGCGTGCCACGGTATCATGTCCGACCAAAGCAGGGTTGTGGCAGGCCACACATAATGCAAGTAGGCCAGGTCACCGCAAATCGCATGCTTCAGCGATAGGCCCGTGACCTGTCCCAAATCATTACCCCCAAGGTGTATAATCAGGACATCAGGCGGGTCAGCATTCCTGATGGAGAAAAGGAATGGCAACAGTTCCCGCCATAACATTCCGCGCTTACCGTACCACCTGAGACTTGCGGATGCACCCAGTCCCAGTCAGGGTCCCCACTCTGTCGCCGCAGCAAACTGCGCTGCCCTGTGCACATAGCTGTGGCCCACCAGCCATACTGTCACCGGTGTAAGACGACACCCAGGGTCTGTCAAGGAAAAAGGGAAACAGGGCAGTGACTTAACAGGTACTCACGGTTGAAGAGGGCGAACATACAACTGAAAACATCGTGATCCCCACCTTCCCATGTTGCGTATCTCAGCCCCAGAGTACCCAAACGCCGCTGCGGTGGAAGCCTCCCCTATCCTGAATGAATGGGTGCTGTAGCGAGCCCCAGGGAGGCCAACACTGGCTAGTGCCTTACCGGTCACCTTCCAAAATTGAAATTTAGTAAGGGGAGACCCATCTTGGTGACAGAAAAACGGGCCAGGGTGCGTACCACGTAGTGCAAGGAACTCCTGTAGGGCACCAACCGGACAGATGTCTGCCATGGAACATCGTAGCAGTCTTACACCACTGCCTACACCGTGCTGAGCCCAATCATTGGAAACATAGACATCTTCGAGTTCCAGTGCCCTACGACTCGCATCCGCCTTAGACAGTAGCACCAGCTCACTGATGCGGAGCGCCCCAAAAAAGGCCACCGTTGTAGCCGCATGAAACAGGGCTGCCTCATACCTGTCGAAACACAGGTCATGCCAGCCCCATGCAAGGTGGGTAAGTACCCCTGGAGAAATCGGGTGGCGGTCGTCCGGGCTGCGCCCACGTTCCCGCACCCACCCTTCCAAAACATGTCGTATGCGAAAATCATTTGTGCTGTCAGCAAAACCACCCACCTTGGCCATGAATGCCAGCGCTGACAGCCTAGATGCTATGGTGCGGGGAGCTAAGCCCTGGGCATGTAAGTAAACCATAAATTGGAGGATGTGAGCCACTGGGATGGGCCAACTTTCAGGTAGCCGGGATCGGGCACAAAAGGCCCTGAATGAACTGAATGTATGGTTATATGCCTTACGCGTGCGGGGCGCGAGAGACAGCCGATCGCCCGGTTCACCTCTCCTTGCCAAGCGTCCATATCTCGTCCAGGAGCGGCGAGGGAAATTCCTCTGCGTCCGGGGCCAAGGCACGGAACCGGGGGATCTGCAGGCGGGACAAAGCGTCAGCGATATCATTATTAATACCTGGAAAATGTCTGGCCCTAAAAAGCACATTGAGGCGTAGGCTGCGCAACACAAACTGGCGGACCAGCTCCATAACCCTGGGAGATTTTGACGTCTGCGAGTTGACAATGTGGACAACTGCCGCATTGTCACACCAGAAATGAACGACCGAATTGGCCCACTCCTCGCCCCATAGCATCAAAGCTCCCAGAATGGGGAAAAATTCCAGGTACGTGAGATCACGCAAACGATCCGTGCCCCACCAGGCTGGCAGCCATCTGCCGTAGGCCCACTTCCCTTCGAAGTAAATCCCATAACCCAGGGACCCTGATGCATCCGACTGAACCTGAAAACGAGGGGAAACCAAAAGGTCGGACCTCCAAAATGACACCCCATTGAATTCCCTCAGGAACTGAAGCCAGATGAGCATATCAGCCCTCATGCCCTTGTTCAGTCGGACCCTGTGGTGGGGCCTGGCCAAGCCAGTCATGGCGTCGCACAAGCGTCGAGCAAAGGCTCTGCCAGGTGCGACCACCCTGCAAGCGAAATTGAGATGACCATGTAACACCTGGAGCTCCCGAAGGGACACCTTGCGTTTGGCCAGCAAGTCCAAAATGAGTGCAACGATCCGTGAAACCTTATCAACAGGTAACCTGGATGCCTGCACGACCGTGTCAATCTCCACCCCCAGAAATGTGAGCTTGGTTGATGGGCCCTCGGTCTTTTTGGGCGCTAAAGGGACACCGAGTTCCTTCATTAGTGTCTGAAATGTATTTAGGAGACGCGTGCACGTGTCCCAGCCCCGTTCACCCCCGAATAAGAAATCATCAAGGTAGTGGGCTACAGACCGAGACCCTGACCTGCGAACAAAGGCCCACTGCAGGAAGGTGCTGAAACGTTCAAATGCCGAGCATGAAATGGAACAGCCAAAAGGCATGGCCTTGTCAAAATAAAATTCACCCCGGAACTTGAAACCCAGCAACTCAAAGTCACCCGGGTGCACTGGCAGGAGACGGAACGCAGACTTAATGTCGCACTTAGCCAGTAGTGCACCCGGGCCACATGAGCACACCATGCGCAGGGCCTGGTCAAAAGATGTATACCTGACCAAACAAAGGTCATCAGGGATAGCATCATTGACCGAACGGCTGGCCGGGTAAGACAAGTGGTGTATCAAACGGAATTCCCCCGGTGACTTTTTGGGCACTAACCCCAACGGGGAAACCTTGAGATTGGGAAATGGTGGGACAGGGAAAGGGCCAGCGACCCTGCCAGCATTAACCTCCTTAGCAATGCTCATGGCAGCCACCTCCTCCCTTCCCCTGAGTGACAACAGGTTGGGGGCATCTTGGGGAGACCTGTCCCCTGTGAAAGGAATGTGAAACCCCTGCTGGAAACCCTCAAGCAGGTAAGCTGCATCCGCCTTCCTCGGGTACATCGTGAGCCAACGCTCCAACATGTCCACATTAATTGGGGAGGGGGCCTTTTGCTTGACCAGCTCCATCCGCTGCAGTTCTGCCCGCTCCCTGTCCACCTCTACCTCTGCCCCGCAGTCCGCCTGCCCTAGGACACGCGGAGGCGGCATGGGGGCCAGCACAAGAGGGACACTCGTGCCTGTATCGACACTGCTTCCTGTTGCACGCACCATTGGCAGAGAAGCCAATGGCGGGCTGGAACCCCCTGCCCCGCCACCTGGCGGGGTGCCTGGGCTGGAGCAGCTCACTGGACCGCATGTTCACAATGGTACCTCTCCCCTGGCGCAGGGCGCGTGGGGGTCATGTACAGAAGCCACAGCTTCTGGCAGGGCTCATCCCACCATCTTTGGGTGTAGGGGCACTCTCATACGGAATTCTTCGTTGTAAGCCAACCACGACGGGCCAGGGAAATCGACCATCGCCTGGTATATGTTGTCCAAATACTGGACCATCGGAATCGCCAGGTCAGGACGGGCCCTGAGGTACAACGCCATGTATATAAGGTACGCGGGTAACCAGTTGGCCCACGTGCGTGGCGGCTTACGTCGACGTGACTGCTCTTTGTCCTTCTCTTCCTGCCCCTCCCTCTCCTCTTTGGTGGGTTCTCTATTCAAAAGGGAGAAAATGTCCACATACTCCCCCCGCCAGATCTTTTTCTTGGTGGCCTGGGCCAGATGATCCCCAAGGGGTAAGGAATAACCTGCTGTCGGAAACGCCGACACCGGCACATTGACAGTGCTGGGCACCATGAAAGGAGCCTGGACCAGCCCCGCCACCCCCAGTAGGTTCCCTGCAGGACAGGGTGCCCCGCCCCAAGTGGGGCCTTGGAGTGGTGGAGCCGTCCCCGGATGGGCCGGCGGCGGCTGACACGCCGCCCCAGCCAGGCGAGGCCACGGCCACTGTAAGCCTCCCCCCGTTGTGGGTTGTGGTGTGGGTGCACTAGCTTGAACCGTATACTCACAAGTTGCACCCCCATGGGCCGCCCCCACCGGGGGTTCCGGCCCACTGTGGGCGTCGGAGCTCGCGACCGCAACCGAGCTCGTAGATGGGGCCTGACCACTACCTGCCGGCGGCATCTGCTGCATGGGGAGCTGCGAGGCCGCGGCTGGCGCCGACCTACGTGCCTCAGGCAGCTCAACCCGTTCGGCCGCCTGCTGAGGACCGGCAGACGTTGCGTTGACCTGTAAACTAAAAGGTGCCCTGGATGGATTAACTATCCCCAAAGATGCCTCCAGGGCCACTACGTGGGCCAGTAGGGCATCAACGTTTACATAGCCCCCAACGCTGATGGGGGGCATAGGGCCGGCCGGCCCACTGGTAGCAGGTGCCGGGCCAGGTCTCTGGACCCCGGGGCCCGAATTTGGCCATGCCCCAACCACCGGCCCCAGAGGGGCTGGGGGCATGCCCTGCCAGGGAAGGGAACCCAGCCAACCCCCTTGGTTAAAGCCCACCGCTGGAAGCTGCGTGCCACGGTCCGAAGGCCCAGCCTGGTTATGCGCCAGGCCCAGGCCGGTGGCCGCCAATTGTGGGCCGGGGGCCGCAGCCCCTGCCAGGCCGGTCTGAGGCTGCCCAGCCTCAGGCCAAGGAGCAATCAACCCCATCCCACCGGTCCTGGTGGGCGCCCCCAGAAAGGGGGCCTGCTGAGGGGGCGCAGTCGCGGTCCTCCGACCCGGCTGGCGCCTCCTGGAAGGGCGAACCGCATTCGCCATCGCCTTCTTTTTGGAAGGCATTGCCGCGAATTGCTGGGAAGCCGAAGAAAAAGGAGCGAAGAAAAAAACGCTGCCCAAAAAAGGCTTCCCGGCTAAAGGGTAGAGCGACGGAGCAATTGGGGAAAAACTTCTCCTCTCCGTCGCTTCGCAAAATGGCAGTGCGGCTGCCTCATGGCCACCCCTTTTAAAGGGTGCTGGCCACGCCCCCTAACTACCCGGATGTCCAAGTCCAGTGGGGGGGGGCGCAAAGAGCGCAGCGGCCATTTTGGCGCCGCGCTTGCATTCTTTAAGTACTTAGTTTAAGTACTTAGTTTTGTTTCTTCAGTTTTGTGCTCCTTTCCCTTTGATATCATGGTTTTACCTTGTTTCCTGCTCCTTTTGGTAATTGGAGCTAGTCTCCACATGTGTCCCCTCAGAAACTATATTAGTCGTCATAATTTGTTCTCTTGTTTAACGCTGTGACCCTATATGAGACTACAACATGAGGTTATTTTGAGCGTGTCAATGTGATATATTATACAGGTACTTTGTCTCCGGGTGCAATTCAAGGTGCTGGTTTTGACCTTTAAAGTCCTATATGGCAGTGGGCCAGGATACCTTAGAGACCGCATTGTACCAAGAGTATCTGCCCATCCAATCATAGCGGACCAGAGGGGCTCTCTAATCGTGCCATCAACTAGGGGTGCACATCTATCCAGCACCCAGAAGAGCGCCTTTTTCGTGTCCGCACCAACTCTCTGGAACCTCCTGCCAACAGATCTAAGACTTCAAAGAGAATTGCTGCCCTTCAGGAAAGGATTGAAGACCTGGCTGGCAGGGCAGGTGTGGGGCCCTAATGGGAACATGGTCCCCACTGCTGGCTTATGTAAACAATTAAGAACTCTCTCTTCTTTTTTATAGTGGGTGAGATGGGTGGGTGGGATATGGGTCTTTTAAAGTGGGTGGGATATGGGTCTTTTAAAGTGTTTTTTATGTGTTTTTAGAACTTGTTGTAATGCCGCCCTGAGTCGGGTTCTGCCTGAGTGGGCAACATATATAAATATGACTATTAAATTAAATTAAATTAAAAATTACTATTCTTATTGTGTCATTTTGCTGTTTGAGTAACATGTAATCTTATATATATGTTGTATGAATACATATTATTGGATTTTTGGCATTGTGTTTTACTGTTGCAGATCTTGATAAAGACCACGAAATATCCATTTCACCGGAAGGATATTGACCTGTTACTCTGCTTCGCTTTTCTACGCTCGAAGATTTATGATTGCAGCTTTACCCGGCTCTCGCAATCGTGCTTCAGCTATTTGTGGACTTTTTCTATCTCCTTGTTGATTTTACATATACTGTTCAATTGCTTCCACACGGTTCTTATATATTACTTTTCCAGTAGCTGTAATTGTACATGTTTCGGTAGTTTTGCATATCCCAATGTTACTAGCGTTTTACTAGGCTGTTATTACTATTATCTTATTGGTTGGTTAATGATTGTGCCTTTTCAGCATTGTATATATCCAACTTCTCTTAGATGTTACATATCATTATACTCGTTCGAACTTCATTAGCATGATTGCTGGACTCTTAGATTTGTAACCCTTGGTTTTGCTTACCACAGAGTGCTTTCTTGCCGTTTGCTGTGGTATCCCTGCACGTTTTGCATTAAATATATTCACTTTTATTATTTACTATTTATTCTTTTTTCGACTCTACATTCTGGGTGTTTGCGTTTTGCCTGGTCCCTTAACCATTCACACCCTGCTGCCTCCCCTTGCGCATTTGTTACTGATAAAAGCATTAACAATAATTTCTTCCTTTGTCATTCTAGCCTCACTTCTTGTACCTCTCCCAGCAGTGTGACCTTTGGGTTTAAGACTATTTCTAATTCAAAGATGTTCTTTAACTCCTGCTCCAACCAGCTCCAACATTTCTGAACAAAATCACATTCCCACCACATGTGAATATAGGTACTCCCCCTTTTTTTTACATCTCCAGCATTTATCATCACCCATCCTACACATCTGGTGTATTCTTACAGGAGTCAAGTACCATCTCCAGATTATTTTGAAGTTATGGTCTCTTTCCTTGTTTGAGAATTGCCTCATCAATTGCTGTTTCCATTTTTTCTCCATGCATCCTCTTCTATCAATATACCTAATTCATCTTCTCCAATTTTCCCTAGGGTATTTTGCGGCACTTCACTTTTATTTAATATTCCATACAATTTCCCCACTAAACATTTATTTTCTATTGTTCCTGACCTTAGTTTATATAACAGTTCTTCAAACTTTGTTATCTCTCTTTCGGTATAACCCTTATTCCTTATTTTATCGTTCCATTTCAAAATCTGAATCTTTTGGAAACAATTTAATTCTAACTTCCTACATAGCTCCTCTCTCTTGTGATTCATGTCACCAATCATAAGCAAGTCCTTTAGTAAAACTTATTTTGCTTCAATTTTTGTCTCATACCATTTATCTTATTTAAGGGACATTCTGGATCATCCAGCACTTCTATAATTTGGAAAAAACCCTTTGCTAATTTATCTTTCACACCTTGCCAAAACATGTATAACTCTTTCAAAGTACTAGTCATAATTATCGGTTTCTTTTCCCATGTTGACAAAAAAGGTTGCCTCCAAATTTTTTATATTCTACTTGATCCAATACTTTGGGTTCTCCATCATCTTGAGTTAATTTATTTAATATTTTTCTTAATTGGTAAGCATAATAATAGTTTTTTATATTGGGTACACCCAAACCTCCGTCCACCTGCTTCTGATATTTTAGGGTCTTAGAAATCCTTGATCTTTTAACATCATTACAAAAAGTGTCTAGAATTATTTGCAATTCTTTTAACTGCTTTTCCTTTATTTTTATTGGTAGGTTAAGGTTAAGGTTTCCCTTGCTCGAAAGCCAGTCGTATCCGACTCTAGGGTGCAGTGCTCATCTCTGTTTCTAAGCCGAAGAGCCAGCGCTGTCTGCTTCTGCAGACGTTTCCGTGGTCATGTGGCAGGCATGACTAGACACTGGAGCGCACGGAACGCTATTACCTTCCCACCGAAGTGGTCCCTATTTATCTACTTGCAATTTCTTGCTTTCGAACTGCTAGGTTGGCAGGAGCTGGGATGAAGATGGGAGCTCATTTCCATCCTGCAGTACTCGGGAATCGAACTGCTGACCTTCCGCTTCCCAGGCAGCGTCTTAGCGACTTGAGCCACTGCAGTACCCTAATTGGTAGGTTACTTAATATAAAATTGAATTATGACATAATTTTAATTTTCCCCAGGCTTACTCTTGCAAACCAAGAAACTTTAAATTTTTTTATGTTTATCTATCACAACCTTTATCTCCTGCTTTAATTTATCAAAGTTTATTTTTTGTAGTTCGTTAATCCTTTCAGTCAAGTGTATGCCCAGGTATCTCAAGCTTTTCCTTATTTGAATCTTATATCGGGAGTTATTTTTTTCTTTTTCTTTTTGAGTGTGATTGCATGTTAAAGCCTCTGTATTTTCCCAGTTAACTCTTAATCCCATTAATCTTTCAAATCTTTCTAAATGATCTTGAATTTTATTTAATGCTTTCTTAGCATTTCTTAAGACTAGCAAGGTATTGTCTGCATACATGTTTATTTTTTATATTTCCTACACCTTGTATACCTTGATACCTAATGGCTTCAGCTAATATTTCCATTGCTAGGACAAACAAAGTAGGGGAAAGTGGACACCCTTGTCTTGTGCCCGCCTTCAATTCCACTGTTTTTGTATTTAATTCATTTATTTTAATCTTAACTTGGGCCTTACTATAAAGTTCCCCAATCATGTGCTGAAACTTTCCCCAAAAACCTATTTTCTTGATCATTGTATGTATTGTTTGCCATTGAACAAGTCGAATGCCTTATACCGTGTTTCCCCAAATATAAGACACTGTGTTATATTTTTTTAAATTCCAAAATCAGCACAATGTCTTATTTTCGGGGATGTCTTATTTTTCCCAGCTGGAGGTGTGGTCTCCAGGTCTGGGCCAGAGGCCATGCAGCTGCGGAGGTAGCTGGCCTTCCTCCTCACCGTGGTCCAGCTCCTCCTCACCCCTGGCTGGGGGTATGGTCTCTGGGTCTGGGCGGCCCACGCCTGGCTCTGGACCGCGGCCACGGCCGTAGCTGGCTTTCCTTCCCGCCACGGCCCAGCTCCTCCTCACCCCTGGCTGGGGGTGTGGTCTCCGGGACTGGGCGGCCCACGTCCAGCTCCGGACGGAGGCTACACAGCCGCAGCAATAGCTAGTCTACCTTCCCGCCATGGCCCAGCTCCTCCTCACCCCTGGCTGGACCCAGAGACCACACCCCCAGCCGGGGGTGAGGAGCTGGGCCACGGCGGGAAGGAAGGCCAGCTACCGCCACGGCTGCATAGCCTCCATCCAGAGCCAGGTGTGGGCTGCCCGGACCCGGAGACCACACCCCCAGCTGGGGATGAGGAGCTGGGCCACAGCAGGAAGGAAAGCCACCAACGCCGCAGTCGCGTGGCCTCCGTCCAGAGCCGGGCGTGGGCCGCCCGGACCCGGAGACCACACCCCCAGCCGGGGGTGAGGAGCTGCGCCATGGCGGGAAGGAAAGCCAGCTACCGCCGCAGCCGCATGGCCTCCATCTTGAGCCGGGTGGGGCCGCCCGAACCCAGAGACCACACCCCCAGCTGGGGGTGAGGAGCTGGGCTGTGGTGGGAAGGACAGCCAGCTACCGCCATGGCTGCATAACCTCCATCCGCAGCCGGGCAGGAGGTAAGGTGGTCTTATTTTTGGGTGGGGCCTTGGCAAGGGAACAAAGGGGTGTGTGTCTTATTATGGGAGGAGGTCCTATAATCGGGGAAACACGGTAAATGTCCAACAGAGAATACATAATTTGATATTATCTGTCCTTGCAGCTTCAATCACATTAATTACTCTCGTTATATGATCTTCCATTTTTCTCCCACTCAAAAAACCCACTTGATCTACGTGCAAGTACTTCCCAATAAATTTATTTAACCTATTAGACAACACTGCTGAGAAAATCTTAGCATCCTGATTAAGCAGGGAAATTGGACGATATGAGGCAATTTTTCTGGGTCTATATTTGGTTTGGGTAGTAACACCACTATTGATTTAGTCCATGTTTCGGGAATTGGTCCTCCCTCTAATATATAATTGTATAATCTATTTAATTTTGGGATGACATTTTCTAAATGCTTTATAAAATTATGAGGTATACCCGCCTTCTCCTGGAGACTTACCACTTTTTAATTTGTTTATAACTACCTCTATCTTCAAATCTCAGATTTGTCAGGAACTGGAGAACATTTTGGGACAAGCCAAATCTGTTCAGGAGGGATGGGTTGCACTTGAACCATGATGAGACCAGATTGCTGGCACTCAACATCAAAAAGGCTGCAGAGCAGCTTTTAAACTGATAACTGGGGGAAAGCCGACAGGAGCTGGGCAGCATCCGGTTCGGGAAAGTGTGTACTTGAATAGTGAGGAGGATGCAAAAAATTACTGAGCAGAGCAGGGAGCTAGTCACCAGCACTCTAGCAGAAGGATGCAAGAGGGAGTCTAACAATGCAACTGGACTCAAAAGACTGTATCAGAAAAGCATATATAAATGCTTGTATGCAAATGCCAGAAGTCTCCGGAACAAAATAGGGCAGCTGGAATACTTAGCAATAGATAAGAACATTGATATTATTGGCATCACTGAAACCTGGTGGACGGATGATAACCAATGGGATACAGTTATTCCAGGCTACAAACTGTACAGGAAGGATAGGAAGGGGCAAACAGGAGGTGGTGTAGCCTTGTATGTCAAAGAAGTGATAAAATCATATGAATTGGAATATCTAGGTGATTTGGAGTCACCATTAGAAGCTCTGTGGGTAAGAGTACCAGGCCACAAGGATGGTCTAACAGTAGGCATATACTATTGGCCTCCGACCCAAACTCCTGAGGGAGACTGGCAGTTGGAGAATGTTGTGTAGGAGGCATCCAAGAAGGGAAGCCTGGTTATAATGGGGGGACTTCAATTACCCTCGAATAGACTGGGTGAACTGTTGCTCAGCACATGATAAAGAGATAAAGTTCCTAGAAATGGTAAAAGATTGTTCCCTGGGACAGATGAAGACCCAACTAGAGGTACAAGAATCTTTGACTTGATCCTGAGTAATACTCAGGATCTTGTACAAGATGTTAATGTGACTGATCCAATAGGGAACAGTGACCACAACTAAATTATGCTTAACTTGATCATAGACCACAAGTCACTGATAAAATCTAACACAGAGACCTTAAATTTTCAAAAAGGAAATTTCCCAAAAATTAGAAAACTAGTAAAAAAGAAGCTGAAATGGAAAATTGAGAGAGTCCAAACACTCCAAGAAGCATGGAGGCTGTTTACAAAAACAATAACAGGGTCAAATTGGAATGCATACCCAAAAGGAAAAAGGGCACTGCCAGGTCCAAGAGGACTCCGATGTGACTTACAGGAGCTGTTCAGGAAGTGATCAAAAGCAAGAAAAGCTCATTTAGAAGATGGAAGGCTTGTCCGAATGAGGACAGCAGGCAGAAACATAAATTCTGGCAGAATAAATGCAAGGCAACAATGAGGAAAGCAAAGCAAGACTTTGAGGAGTGTATAGCTCAAAATACTCAGAGAAATAACAAAAAACCTCTTTAAGTACATTAGAAGTAAGAACCCAACTAGGAAGGCCATTGGACCATTAGATGACAATGGAAGGCAAGGGGTTATTAAAGAGGAATCAGAGATTGCAGAGAGACTCAATGAATTCTTTGCTTCAATATTCACTGAAGAAGACAGAGACCACATGCCCAAAACAGAGCCTATCTTCATAGGGAGGGAAACCAAAGAATTAAGCCAGATAGAAATAACCAGGGAGGAGTTCCTTGCATGTCTTGTTAAACTAAATGCTAACAAATCACCAGGACCAGATGGCATCCATCCACGAGTTCTCAGGGAATTTAAAGATGAAATTGCTGATCTCCTAGCCAAAACATATAATCTTTCCCTCAAATCAGGGTTTGTGCCTGATGACTGGAAGGTAGCGAATGTAACACCAATTTTCAAAAACGGATCCAGGGGTGATCCAGGAAATTACCAATCTGTCAGTTTGATATGTGTCCCAGGTAAAGTGATGGAAACCATCCTAAAAGATAGAATTAATAGACACATAGAAGAGAAGGCGCTGTTAAAGGAGAGCCAACATGGCTTTTGCAAGGGCAACTCATGCTTCACTAATCTGTTGGAATTTTTTGAGAGTGTCAATAAGCATGTGGATAAGGGGGATCCAGTTGACATTGTTTATCTGGACTTTCAGAAGGCTTTTGACAAGGTCCCACACCAAAGGCTCTTGAATAAACTTACCAGTCATGGAATAAAGGGACAGGTCTTGTCCTGGATCAGCAACTGGCTAAGGGACAGTGGAGGGAAGTATAGAGTGGGGTCCCCCAAGGTTCAGTACTGGGATCACTGCTTTTCAATCTCTTCATAAATGATCTAGAAGTAGGAGTAATTAGAAAGGTAGCCAAATTTGCTGACGACACTAAATTATACAGGGTAGTGAAAATTGTGAGCGATTGTGAGGAGCTCCAGAGGGATCTCTTGACACTGGGGGAGTGGGCAAAACAGTGGCAAATGAGCTTCAACATTAGTAAGTGCAGTGTGATGCATGTTGGGGAAAAAAACCAATTACATTTATAGACTGATGGGGTCTGAACTCTCTGCAACAAACCAGGAAAGGGTCCTTGGTGTCCTGGTGGACAGCTCAATGAAGGTGTCAACCCAGTGTGCCTCAGCAGTGAAAAAAGCAAACTCAATGCTAGGGATCATTAGGAAGGGTATAGAAAATAAGTCAGCAAGTGTCATTTTGCCTCTTTATAAATCTATGGTGAGACGCCATCTGGAATACTGTGTACAGTTCTGGTTGCCATACCTCCAGAAGGATATTATGGAGCTGGAAAAAAGTGCAAAGGAGGGGAACCAGAATGATTAGGGGACTGGAACACCTTCTTTACCATCTGAGGCTGCAATGGTTGGGCCTCTTCACTCTTGAACGACGGCGTCTAAGAGGTGGCCTGATTGAGGTTTATAAAATCATGCACAGTGTGGACAAAGTAGATAAGGAAAAACTGTTTCCCCTGTTGCATAACACTAGAACTAGGGGGCACTCCATGAAACTTTTGGGTACTAGTTCTCAAACAAATAAGAGAAAGTACTTTTTCACCCAGAGGATCACTGGTCTATGGAACTCCCTGCCAGAAGAAGTGGTGACAGGTGTCAGTCTTGACAGCTTTAAGAAAGGATTAGACAAGTTCATGGAGGACAAGGGTATCAGTGGCTATAATTATGGATACCTAAGGACAACCTCCAGGTTGGAGAGATAGGCAGGATATCGCTCAATGCCATTTCCAGGGAATCCTAAGCAGGTGAAGGCATCTGCATGGGAATACCCTGAAGCAAATTGTGAGCCACTGTGTGAGACAGAATGCTGGACTGGAAGGGCTGTGGCCTGTTCAAGCAAGGCTGTTCTTATGTTCTTGATGCATCTCTTGCAAGAAGATGATGTCTGGTTTATCCCTTTTCAGAGCATTTTCAACTCTTTTCCTCTTTATTACTGACCCGGTTCCTTTAACATTCCATGAATCTATTTTGATTGTTTTATACATTTAATTTTGAGCTCACTAACCTAATCCTATTTCTCTTAATTCTTTTTACCCTTATCAAGTATATTGTCACCAAGTAATATCTTTCCTAACTCCCAAGTCCCTTCTTACCGCGTGTACAAACTATCTACCCACACCTGTTTAGTGCTTAAATATAATTTTCCCCCAGTTGTCGAATCCGACATCCGCCTACAAGTCTTGAAGTGTGGGGGAATTGGACTACCGAGATGGTGGAAGTCCCTCTCTTCCTTCCAAAGAGAAGGACAGTGACACTGAACATCTAACCGGACTTCACCGTCTAACCTCTTTTTTCCTTACCTATTTTGTTGTTTGTGATACAAACCCCTATGTATTTATATTTTAATACCTTGAAATTTAATACTCAAACTTCAATAAACACAGTAATTTTCTGATTTTAATTTTTTTTATTACTTGAACTTAAAATTCAATCTGTAAACATTATTTCTCTAACATAAATTGAATTTCAAAAAGAACAGTTACTTAGGACTGTGAGAACCTGAATCTATTAATTACTGTTTTAATTTCTTCCATTCTTCTGTACCCTCTTTCATTAAACTACATGATTCTAAATTATCTGTCTGTTTGCTAACCGTCGAAAACTTGCCTGCGTAAAAGAATTTTAGTTTTTGGGGCAGTTGTCAATTATATTTTATTCCTTTGGACAACAGAAAGGCCGTAATAGGTTTTATCCTCCTTCTCCACATCCTCTCCTCTTTGGAGATGTCATGATAGATCTCTAGATTCTTTCCTTCATATTTTAATATGTCCTTTTCCATTTCTTTATATGACTCATTACCCTGGACTTAACATCAATACTTGTAAACTTCACCAAAATATATCTTGCTATTTTACCTTGCCTTCTTTGTCCTATTCTAAACACTGCATACACCTCTTCATCACATATCTCCTTTTCTAATTTCAACTCTTTCCACCATTCTAAAACTCTGATCCTAATATTATCTGGATTCCTTTCTTGTAAATTTTTAATAATAATATTTTTCTGTCTTATTACATTTTCCAGATTATATAATCTTTCCTCTTGTTGTTGGGTTTTAAAGATTTGTTCTCTATTTTCTTTCTTAATCACTTCAACTTCCTCCTTAATCTCTTTTACCGTATTGATTTCTGCCTCAAATGCTTTTACCTTAGTCTCCATGTTCTCTATTTTTAATTCCATGATTTTAGTAAAGCTAGCAAACATGTCTTTCATGCTTTGTAGACCCTGTAATCCATCCTGTTGATCTTTCTTTCTGGCATCCTCATTTTTTTTGGAAGTATTTCTCAAGATCATCCATTCTTTGATTGATCTTCCCTAAAACATCTATTGTTTCTAAATGAATATCTTGTTCCTTCCCAGTTTTTTCCTTACTTTTACCACCTTTTGATTTTCCTTTTTCTGCTTCCATTTCTTTCTCCTGTTCTTCCTGCATACAGATTAAATGTCTAAAGGTCCTATCCAACGAAGTCTCTCTCGGTTCCCTAACCCAAGATAATCTGGGGTGTCGCCTGCTCATTCACAAGTTTCAACCAGTTATTAAATCTTACCGTTTATCCACTCTTTCCTAAAATTCTATACTCAATAACCCACTGAAAAACTAGTCTCTTTTGTATTAAAGCTCTCTAATCTTTAGTGAATCCCACCCACTTAGAACTTCGGTAAAGTGAAAAACAACTTATACCCACATAACTTGCGACCCCAGCCCTCACGACATATCACAACTCTTAAAATATATCTTTCTCCACAGAGGTGTACAGATCTCAAATATTTCTGTATTCCGATAACCTTTCAAACTTCATTGTCTCAGATTATTCCTTATCTCCAGGTCTCAAAATACTTCTCCACTTCTTGTAGTCTCTAGCACCTTACAATAGTGTTGCAGTGTTACAAATTTGAGTGTTTCACTTTTCACCCGGATCTCAATACACGAGAGAGAGCCGAGACTCAAGGCTCTATGGTTAAGACGCAGCCCCCACCACTTCACCTCTTAAATCCACTTTGAGCCACTCAAAGCCTTCCCTCTCAACCTCCGTTTCCTATCCACCTTGCCGCTGCTTACGTTTTTCTCCCTGGAAGAGCAGAACCCCATGTCTCTAACCTCCTTTCACAATAGCCCAGGGAGAATTTATCTGGCCCATCTCACCCTGAGCGGTCTTTACAGTTTTATCCACAGCTTTTTGATTCCCGTTCGTTGCACTGCATCGATTTCCTTCGGCACTCATTTCTACCACACTGAGACTAGACCTGTATTCAGACTATTCAAACAAGAGTTCACCTTTGTTTCTTTTTGAGTTCTCTCTGTCTATTCTTGACTGCTTTCAAATGCTTAATTGTTCAACTCCTCTTGCTATGTATTCTGGCAGCCAATTGATTGTCTTGCCCCACAAGTTCTACTCCAAATTACTCCACTCAGCTGTTCTTTCACTCAGCTGTTCCTTTTCACAGCGTTCCTTTCCTCTCTTACTCTCTGACCGTTGCTTTGGACTCACAACTCGAAACTCGGGGTTTCCCATCTACTCCTCTGTATGAAGCCTTCTCTCCTGCCTTCTTCCCAGCCTCTATTTCATCCATTACGCTGCACACTCTTCTGGGAACCTTTCCCCCATTCGGCTCAAACCAAATCTTACCAGCCACCACGTCGGCTCATCCTCAGCTCAGCGTCCATTCAATATCAACTCTTCTAGCCTGACTCGCCCGGATAAACAACCTCGCTTGGCTCGCTTCACTTGAGCTCACTTGGGTTCAATCATTCAATCACTAGCTGTTAGCAGCACGAGCTCTTCTTTTATTTTTAAAAAAATTTCAGGTCCCTACACGGGAACGTTGCTTCTCACTGTTCATCTCTACAACACTCCGCAACACTTAGCCACACTGTTTCAAGAGCTCTCTTAATTCATTTCATAGACAAGCTTTCCATTTTCTCACTTTCTCAGTCCTTTCTCAAAGTCCTCACAGACACAGTACTCACAAATGCTAAAAATTCCATTCAAACCACCTTTTCCCACGGTGTTGACTGGAGCGAAAATGTTCGTGTCCTCTCACCCACACATCTTAAAGTGTGTGTTGGCAGTTTTTCTACCTCACAGGTACGCATACATTTGGGGAACTGTCGTTCTTTGAAGTCACAGCTGAGTCAAGGCTGGATTGGTGTGTTGAGGGCTTGCAGCCAGGAGCACAGTTTGCTTGCCTAATATTAACATATGCTCAGAAATTGTAGGGTAAGCTGGCCATACAAGTACCCTGTATTGGCCGGGATTACCCTGTAATTCCACACCGATTTTCTCCATTTCCTGCCTGGAGCTGCCGCTACCCTGCTACAGCTGGGGAAAGTAGTTACTGTGCATCCCTTCTGCGCAGGTCCTTTCTACACATGCGTAGAACCCTTCTATGCATGTGTAGAACCCTTCTACGCATGTGTACAACCCTTCTATGCATGTGTACCACCCTTCTACGCATGTGTACAACCCTTCTAGGCATGTGTACAACCCTTCTACGCATGCGTAGAAGGGTTCTGTGCAGAAGGGGATGCGTAGAAGCCTTCTACGCATGCATAGAAGCGACCTGAGCAGAACATTTCTGTGCAGGTCCATTCTACGCATGTGTAGAAAGCTTTTACGCATACATAGAATGGACCTGTGCAGAAACATTCTGCGCAGGTCCCATATTCTCCGGAGCCGCGCTTGACAGGTATGAAGGTGGAACAGTGGTTAGAGCAGGCTCCTGGGCTCTCACAAATACAGTGCCATTCAGTTAATGCCATTTGGAAAAAAATACAATTTTTTCATGATATTCAAAGAGTTAATGCATGCTATATTTTAAATGTTTTGAATGTAATTTATGGATCAAATGCTAGTACTCTTTGCTTGCCTTCACATAACTGATTTGGGAAAATTGGACACAGTGAAAATGCAGGTGTTCATCTGCTGTAACAGCAGGTTTCCCTACATCAGTAGAGGGATGAGATTCTGTAAACAATGGTGAGAGAAGCTGGCAATGTTAGATAGAATAGTCCTGTTATTGAAGACATTGCCTTTATTGTCTTCTTCAGTTTAATATAAAGTATTGCTATATACATATAGGGTTGTTTAAGGAGTACCATAAACCAAAAAGAGAGATACCTGCCCCACAGAGCCAGCAGTCTTGCATAAAGAAACAGTAAATATAAAGCTCAGTTTATCAATTTAAACTCCTTCCAAAGTGGGGAAAAAGTGTGGGGAGGACTGCAAGTCAAAATTCCTTGAACTTATTTTAGAGATCCTCATAATATCAGAAGTAGAACTTTTGCATCTGCTTCCACAGTGAAGCCATTACTTCAGATATTTCCACTTCTAATACAGCCATTACAGAGAAGCCTAGACAGCACAGTCCTTACTCATCCCATCATCATCATCATCATCATCATCATCATCATCATCAACAACAACAACAACAACAACAACAACAACAACAACAACAACCTTTGAGTCCACCTGAAGCTGGGAAATCTAAGAGCCCTCTTTAGACAGAAAAAAGGAATTGGGTGTGGAACTTCTATATTTGCACCTGGACAGGATGTATAAAGCCAGGCCTTGTATAAAAACTAGGGTCTTAGCCTTCTTGTATGGGGTCAACCTTCTGCCTCCTGTATTGCAGACCATCAACAGTAGTAAATAAGTTTAGGAACCTTATCTGAAAAACACAGTCTGAGACAGTAATTATGCCCTGCCCTTGATCATTTTCATGACTGCAGAGCAGTCAGACGCTATGGTGCAAGCTGGGTGGGTAATAAGTACCTTAAATGAAACAGAGGACTTCTGGCACAGGAGTGAGTATACAAGTTCCTGTAAAAGAGCCAAACAACAATATCAGCAAAGCCAAATTTTATTTTTCCGAAGCAGTTCTCCTCCTCACCCCACCCTGGATGGAGGACAACTCCTGGCTTTTGTACTCTGTTTTACTTCAGCCCATGTTCAGATTAGGCTCCCACTTTCTATACTTGTAGCATTGAAGACTGAACTCAGCATGGCATAATTGCCATGTGAACTCAGAAACAATCCATTGATATGTTGTAATTGAACTGAAAATACTTAAAAGTCATGCTTCTAAGACCATATGGAGCAGTTAAAGTCCTCATTGTAGCAAGAAAAATCAACAGGGGATCAATGTGTGGTTAACAATCCCAAGGACAAATCAATATTTGGCTGAAGCCTTGACTCCATCTTCCAAAAGGACAGTATATAAGTAAACAGTATAATTCTGCTTGTGATTCAGCAACATTCTGTAGCATAGGCAATCACAGAATAAAAAGTAAACTGAACTATCAAGAAAGGTGACAATACTGATCACAAGAATCGGGCTTCTTTCCTTCCTCTCTCTCAGGAATACTGTTTATCCCTTGTTCTAGAACTGTCTGAAAGACTTAACCTTTCTATATGCCTCAACAATTTTGCATTTATAGAATGATATGAACACAGCAGAAGCTTATTCCTGTGCTTGTTATTGCAAATGATGCTCAAGCTGATTTCTTATTTTAAAGAAATCCAATTTTACCTGCCATTCAAAATGCTTTTCCAATATCTTCGAGTCTGACAACCTGCTGTTCTTGCTCCATAGCATCTCTTTCCTGAGTTGAAAATTGAATTTGGGGAGCCACTAATTCAGTAAGCAGAGGTGAAATGGGTACAGAGATCATCCATGGCTTACAAGGCTGCAAAGTCTCAACCTGTAATCAAGTTCAGACCCTACATAAGGTGGGTCACATCAAGTTCAGTGCCATTACTATCATTACCATCTGCATGCTTTGCTTTTTCTTGTAAAAGTTCATTAAAAGGAGAGCATCTAATGGACTTACTATGACAGCAGGAGAAGAGAAAATGATATATTCTGAAAGAGAATGAGAAATTCAGTTGTAAAATAACAAACACGAAGTTAAAATGTGTACACTACCTAGGAGAGTAAATAAAATAATACTCACTATATTTACTAAATTTTTATTCTCATCAATTCATGCTGTCTTGACTGGCCAAGACACCTTGGTGAGAAATTTGAAGGCTCTGCATGACTCTTGGCCTCCAGGTGGGAACGAGAAATACATTTCTCCCTTGTCAAGGTCTCTGTAATTTAAGCAGAGTCAGTTTTAAGAACTAGTGCCCTTTCCCTTGGAGAGGCAAAGCACACATGCTTCTCAAGTACAGAAGCACAGCCAGTTGTGAAGAAGTTCTAATATTCCTGAAGCCAGATTTGTTTCATACTTGGAAGGCTGATGTGGAGGAATTATTACCAAAGAAAGAGCCATCTCTGTTCGTCAAGAGATGTGGAAGTGCCGAGGTCACACCAAACTATCTGAGATGGGGGCTGTGGGTTGGGTAATAACTCATAGCTGCATTCTAGTGAAAATGCAAGCGCGGCGCCAAAATGGCCGCCGCGCCCTTTGCGGGCCCCCCCCCCACAGGACAGAGAATCCGGGTAGTTAGGGGCGTGGCCACCGCCTTGATAAAAGGGGTGGCCACGAGGCAGCCGTGCTGCCATTTTGCCTCAGCGACGGAGCGGAGAAGTTTTTCCCCTGCGTCTCCGTCGCTCGTTGGTGCTACCGGGAAGCCTTTTAGTTCCGTTTACTAGCTAGCTTCCCTTTCTGCTGCGGTGAGATGCCTTCCAAAAAGAAGGCTGCTGCGAATGCAGCTCGGGTGGTTCGGAGGCGTAATCCGGGTCGGAGGACCGCGGTGCCGCCTCCCCAGCAGCCACCTTTGCCATCCCCGGCCGGGGCTGGTGGCATGGGGGCTATCGCCCCTTGGCCCGATCAAAGTGCGGGCGCGGAGGGAGTTCCGGCCCGCGGCCCGCGAGCGGTGGGCACCGCTCATCCTCCTGCTCAATCGGTTGGGCCTATTCCTGTTGGGCCGCAGCCTCTCCCGGGGCCCTCTAGCCTTGGGGGGTGGCCCGGCTCCCTGCCTTGGCAGGTTAATCCACCAGCCCTCCCGGGCTTCGGCGGTAGTCAATGGCAATATACGGCCCCTGGGGTGCAGGGTCCTGTCCCCATGCAAGGATCAGGTGGGCCGGCCGGCCCTTTACCCATGGTTAATGTGGACTCCTTACTGGCATGTATTGCGGCCCTCGAGGCGTCTTTGGCCCGGGCCAGTCAGGCAGGTGCCCCTTTTGGGGTACCTTTGGAGGCGCTAACGGCAGCAGGACAACAGCCGGCGGGGAGGGTTGAGCTGCTGCAGGCGGGTGGCGCGGCTACGGCCACTGCCTCGCAGCTCCCCAGCCAGCAACCTGGTGCGGGTCAAGCCCCGGTGATGAGCTCTACATCGGTCGTGAGCTCCGACGCCCCCAGTGGGCCAGAACCCCCGGTGGGGGCGGCCCACGGGGGTGCAGCATGTGAGTATACGGTGCAAACGAGTACATCTACACATATTCCCAATATAGGGGGGGCCTTTCAGTGGCCTTGGCCTCGCTCGGGTGGTGCGGGGACTACCCCTCTGGTGCCCCACCCGGCGACAACGACTGCCACCATGCCCACGGGGGTGGGCCTAGGCTCTTACACTGCTGGCAATGTCTTGGGGGTGGCAGGGTTAGCTCCGGCTCCCTTTACCAGGCCTGTTGTCCCCTTTTCGGCTTTGCCGACGGCAGGGTATTCCTTGCCACTGGGCGATCACTTGGCACAGGCTACCAGAGAAAAGATTTGGAGGGGGGAGTATGTAGATATCTTCTCACTCCTGAACAGAGAGCCCACCAAGGAAGAAAGGGAGGGTCAGGATGAGAAGGACAAGGAGCAGGCACGCCGCCGCAAGCCGCCGCGTACCTGGGCTAACTGGCTCCCCGCTTATTTGATATATATGGCGGTATATTTGAGGGCGCGGCCGGATCTAGCTATTCCCATGGTCCAATATTTGGACAACATATATAGGGCGATGGTAGATTTCCCGGGCCCCTCATGGCTAGCATATGATGAGGAATTCCGTATGAGGATCCCCCTCCATCCCGAGATGAGATGGGATGAGCCCTGCCAGAGACTGTGGCTCTTGTATATGACACCCACACGCCCTGCCCCGGGGGATAGATACCATTGTGGACATGCGGTCCAGCGAGCAGCTCCAGCGCAGGTTACCCGCCAACCGGCGGGGCAGGGGGTTCCAGCCCGCCTGCTGTGCTGGACTTTCTCGTCAAATGGTTCCTGCAACCGAAAGAACTGCAGGTATAAGCATGAGTGTCCCACGTGTTCTGGTCCCCACGCAGCCTCGGCTTGTCCCAAGCCTGGGGGGGCGCGAGGCAGAGGGAGGGGTGGACAGTGGGCTGGCAAGGCTGCCACGGAGGGAACTAGTTCTCCAAAAGGCCCCCTCCCCAATTAAGGTGGACATGCTGGAGCGCTGGCTCGCATCGTACCCAAAGGGGGAGGACAGAGAGTATCTCATTCAAGGTTTTAAGCAGGGATTTCGTATCCCTTTTATGGGTGTTAGATCCCCTCAGGATGCTCCCAACCTGTTATCCCTCAGAGGAAGGGAGGAGGTGGCTGCGGCCAGCATTAAAAAGGAATTAGTCGCGGGCAGGGTCGCTGGACCTTTTCCTGCACCCCCTTTTCCCAACCTTAAGGTTTCACCATTGGGTTTGGTTCCCAAAAAGTCCCTAGGTGAGTTTCGCCTTATTCATCATTTGTCCTACCCAGCCGGCAGATCGGTCAACGATGCTATACCTGATGACCTTTGTTCGGTCAGGTATACATCGTTCGACCATGCGCTGCGCATGGTGCGCTCGTGTGGCCCGGGTGCCTTGCTGGCCAAGTGCGACATTAAGTCAGCTTTTCGCCTCTTGCCAGTGCACCCGGGTGACTTTGAATTGCTGGGTTTTAAATTTAAAGGGGAATATTATTTTGATAAGGCCATGCCTTTTGGCTGCTCCATATCATGCTCGGCCTTCGAGCGTTTTAGTACTTTCCTAGAGTGGGCTTTTGTCCGCAGGTCAGGGTCCCGGTCTGTAGCCCATTACCTGGATGACTTTTTATTCGGGGGTGAACGGGGCTGGGACACGTGTGCACGTCTCCTCAATACATTTCAGACGCTAATGCAGGAACTTGGTGTCCCTTTAGCGCCCGAAAAGACCGAGGGCCCATCGACCAAGTTAGTATTCCTGGGGGTTGAGATTGACACAGTAGAGCAGGCTTCTAGGTTGCCGGGTGATAAGGTGTCCAGGATAGTGACCCTTATCTCGGAATTGCTGGCCAAGCGTAAGGCATCCCTGAGGGAACTCCAGGTGCTTCATGGGCACCTTAATTTTGCCTGCAGGGTGGTCGCACCGGGCAGGGCTTTTGCCCGGCGCTTATGCGACGCCATGGCAGGGTTATCCAGGCCCCACCACAGAGTTAGGCTCACCCGGGCTATCAGGGCAGACATGT
Organism: Bradypodion ventrale; assembly: GCA_035047345.1. NCBI lineage: Eukaryota > Metazoa > Chordata > Lepidosauria > Squamata > Chamaeleonidae > Bradypodion > Bradypodion ventrale. Next base: position 90,723,792 of record JAWDJE010000005.1, read on the forward strand.
TCGTCTGGTTGCAATTCCTGAGGGAGTTTAACGGGGTCTCATTTTGGAGGTCGGACCTCCTGGCTTCCCCCAATTTCCAGATCCAGTCTGATGCCTCAGGATCCCTGGGCTATGGGATGTACTTCAATGGGAAGTGGGCCTATGGTGGGTGGCCACCGGCATGGGCAGGCACAGGTCGCCTGCGGGATCTCACATACCTGGAATTTTTTCCCATTCTGGGGGCTTTGATGCTATGGGGCGAACAGTGGGCTAATTCGGTAGTGCATTTTTGGTGCGACAATGCTGCTGTGGTACACATTGTCAATGCACAGACTTCTAAATCGCCCAGGGTTATGGATCTAGTGCGCCATTTTGTGCTGCGCTGCCTGCGCCTCAATGTCTTGTTCAGGGCCAGGCATGTCCCAGGGGTTAATAATGATATTGCTGATGCTTTGTCCCGCCTGCAGATCTCCCGGTTCCGCGCCTTGGCCCCGGATGCGGAGGAATTTCCCTCGCCACTCCCGGACGAGATGTGGACTATTGGCAAGGAGAGGTGAACCGGGCGATTGGCCTTTCACTAGCGCCACGCACGCGTAAGGCGTATCAACAAGCACTCAGTTCATATAGGGTTTTTGCCACTCAATTTCACTTGCCAGAGACCTGGCCTATTCCGGTGGACCATGTACTGCGGTTCATGGTCCACCTCCATGCACAGGGCCTTGCACCTCGCACCATAGCATCCAAGCTCTCGGCGTTGGCTTTTATGGCCAAAGTAGGGGGTCATGTGGATACCACCTCTGACTTCCGCGTGAGACACGTTTTGGAGGGGTGGGTGCGCGAGCGCGGGCGTTGCCCGGACGACCGGCACCCTATTTCCCCAGGGGTTCTTACCCAGTTGGCCCGGGGCTGGCCAGGCCTCTGTTTTGATCATTATGAGGCAGCCCTTTTTCATGCAGCCACAACGGTGGCATTTTTTGGAGCGCTCCGCGTCAGCGAACTCGTGATGCTGTCTAAGGCGGATGCAAGTGGTAGGGCACTGGAACTCGGAGATGTCTACGTTGCCAAAGACTGGGCCCAGTTGAGGATTCGCTCCTCAAAAACAGATCAGCACGGCATAGGCAGTGGAGTAAGACTGCTACGGTGTTCTTTGGCAGACATCTGTCCGGTTGGTGCCCTACAGGAGTACCTGGCACTGCGTGGCTGGCACCACGGCCCGTTTTTCTGTCACCAAGATGGGTCTCCCCTTACTAAATTTCAGTTTTGGAAGGTGACAGCCATAGCCCTCACCAGGGTGGGTTTTTCAGGTGCCCGTTATGGCACACATTCGTTCCGTATTGGTGCAGCCTCTACAGCAGCTGCTTTTGGGTACTCGGGGGCTGACATACGCAGCATGGGGAGGTGGGGCTCACAGTGTTTTCAGTTTTATGTGCGCCCACTCCCGCCATGAGTACCAATTCAGTCACCTTACCTTCCTTTTTTCTCAATTTTATTGCAGACCCTGGGTGTCGTATTACACCGGTGACAGTATGGCTGGTGGGCCACAGCTATGTGCACAGGGCAGCGCGTTACGCTGCGGCGACAGAGTGGGGACCCCGACTGGGACTGGGTGACCACGCCAGTCTCGCATGGCATGGTAAGCCTGGGATGTTATGGCAGGAGCTGAGGCCTTTCCTTTTTTCTGGCCTGGGGGCTGACCCGCCTGACATTCTAATTATCCACCTGGGGGGCAATGATTTGGGCCAGGTCACCGGCTTATCGCTCAAGCATGCGATTTGTGAGGAACTCGCCTACTTGCACTATGTCTGGCCTGCCACAACCCTGGTTTGGTCGGACATTGTTCCGCGCCACTCTTACAGAGGGGGCGTTAACCTCCTTGCGCTTGACCGCGCAAGGCGCGCGGTCAACAAGGCGGTGGCGCGGTTTCTTACCACCAGGGCTTGGGGGCGGGTTAGTCATCACCCCGATATTAGTCTGCAAAATTATGACCTCTATGCAGGGGATGGGGTCCATCTGTCGCGAGGAGGTATGGACCTCCTGTTGGGTGACTGGCGAGCAGGCCTGTTGACCGAGCTGACGGTCTGGGGGGGGGCGTCAGGTCTTCTGTGAAGCCCCTCCGTGTGGCGGGTAGCACTGGTAAGGTAAACAGTATGACCCACAAGTATCCGGCAGGTTCGCAGTTGACTGGACAACACTAGACAGGAATAAATTAGTTAAACGTTGTCCGGTCAACGACGAACCAGGCGATGGGGTGATGGTGATTGCTAACCAGCATGCATCACCCCTGTGATTTCACGGATACGCGTCAGAGGGTGGGGTCATGAGTTAGTTATTGACTACGGTCAACAATTTGTTTGTTGTTGACAAACAAATTGATACAAATTGATACATTGTAACCAATTGCCGTTGGCAATTTTGGGGTGGTACCTTACCAGTGTTACTTCGGCCTGCTTGCCTTAGGAATTATGATTGGTCGTTTTACCAATACAAATTTATAATTCGGACTAGGGCATTGAATCAATAAATGTGGCCCTTTGCTGTTATCCACTTTCAATGTTGTCTGTGTCCGTTATTGGGGGGGTGCGCCTGCAATGCAAGCGCGGCGCCAAAATGGCCGCCGCGCCCTTTGCGGGCCCCCCCCCACAGGACAGAGAATCCGGGTAGTTAGGGGCGTGGCCACCGCCTTGATAAAAGGGGTGGCCACGAGGCAGCCGTGCTGCCATTTTGCCTCAGCGACGGAGCGGAGAAGTTTTTCCCCTCCACCCCCTCCCTAGTTAACAGTGTGATTATGGTCGCTTCGGGGCCGGGTGGGAATTTTTGGTTGGGACCCATATTGGCTTCGGGTCCTGGCTTTTTTGCCCACCCCACACTGTGGCTATGGTTTGATATAGGGGTCTTTCTCCATTACTGCTGTTGACTTTGGTCACATGGGCGGGTAGCACTGGTAAGGTAAACAGTATGACCCACAAGTATCCGGCAGGTTCGCAGTTGACTGGACAACACTAGACAGGAATAAATTAGTTAAACGTTGTCCGGTCAACGACGAACCAGGCGATGGGGTGATGGTGATTGCTAACCAGCATGCATCACCCCTGTGATTTCACGGATACGCGTCAGAGGGTGGGGTCATGAGTTAGTTATTGACTACGGTCAACAATTTGTTTGTTGTTGACAAACAAATTGATACAAATTGATACATTGTAACCAATTGCCGTTGGCAATTTTGGGGTGGTACCTTACCAGTGTTACTTCGGCCTGCTTGCCTTAGGAATTATGATTGGTCGTTTTACCAATACAAATTTATAATTCGGACTAGGGCATTGAATCAATAAATGTGGCCCTTTGCTGTTATCCACTTTCAATGTTGTCTGTGTCCGTTATTGGGGGGGTGCGCCTGCAAATAAAATATGCCTAGTGGTAAAACTTTCACAAATTATTTTCTGGAAGATTTAAGGAGAGATCCTTAAAGTGTGTCATCCAAGAAATTCATCCAAGATGTGTGTTCTCATCTATGGTATGAGATGAACTAAAACATACATTACAATACATAATTTAAAGATCAGGTAAGGAATTCCTAACATGTTTCTGTCCAGCTACACATCTCTATGCTTAAGCAAATCCAAGTACAGTGGAACCTCGCTTAACAAACAGCTTGGTTAACACAAAACCCACACAACAAAAGGAAATCCATAGAAAATAGTGGCTCAGTTAACAATTAATTGGTTTTCAATACATTCCTATGGGAAATTTGCTTTTCAATTTTTATGTAGTACAAAAGGTCCCGGAGAACACCTTAAATTTGTTAAGTGAGGTTCTGCTGTATAGCTGTGCACTGATATCTTGTCTATGCAGACAGACAATTGCATACTTGGCTAGAAAAGGCCTGGTGGTGGAACAGTTAAACTGTTGTACTGCAGCCAAAACTGCTGACTTTGTGAGTTCAATCATAATGGGGATCAAGGCGGATTCAGCCTTCCAAATCAGTAAAATGGGGGAGAGGGGGCAAAATACTAATTCCCTTGTGAACGAGCCTGAGAGTGCACTAAGTGCTATGGGGAGATATATAACTGTAATTGCTAATCTTAAAAATTTATCAACATCCGTAGAGGATAATGGACTTCACCAGGGATGGGGAATATGTGGCCTCCCAGATGTTGATGGACACCAACTCCTGTCATTCTGATTATGAACCCTTGGCTGTGCAATTTTATCTGGAGTGCTCATTCTGGACTGGTTTGATACAACATATATCACCTTCACGTGTTGAAAGAAGCAAGAAACGCATGTGCAGCAACCTGTGTCCAGGAACAGATTTCCTTTACTGAACTGCAGGTGTTCCATACCAATTGACATTTAATGATGTACATTAAACTAAGGCCAAACTGTAGGAGGCAAAAATATACAGGAAGCCGATGCTATAATTGAGGTCTCCTCATGCAAGTACAGTAAGCAGGCAACTATATAAATGTCAAGTGCTGACACTGAAAATGATTCCAACTATATGAAAGGAAACTAAAACTCCGGAAGAAATTCTTCAGTGGCTGAATTTTCCATTATTGAGAAAGGAGAGGGGGAATCTTTTCCTTTGGTATAGTAGATTTACGTTTCTCAGTTTTAACAGGGAGACCTGTTTTAATGAGAACTCTCCAAATATCTAAAGCATAAAAAAGAAGGACTTGCCCTTATGGCCCCTATACAACTAGTAAATTCAAAATTGCACAAAAACTAGTCACCAGTGCAGCTATTAGCGAGCAAGTGACTTGATGCCTTTGCAGCCTATTCTACAGCAGCTGTCATCTATTCATACATTTTCAGCTGGTGTTAAACTCCTTAAAGAATTACATCAGAAAAAGAAATGGAACAGTTAAATGCTAGACTCACTTTTCCCCTATTGTTCCTTTTCATACCTCTATATGTACTGCTGCTTTGTATGTCGAGTGGTGGTCGAGTGAGGGTTTTAATCTGTTTTGTTATATTTTACTGTATTTTATCTGTTTTTACCGTTGTGCGCCGCCCTGAGTCGGGTTTCCCCAAGTGGGCGGCATAAAAATCTAAGAATAAATAAATAAATAAATGTCTGCCCCTACATAAAAAGGAGCAAGCTCTGGTCCCAAGATGATGGTGGTGGCTCCAGAGCTGGAAGGTCCTCTGCATTGGCCTGGGAATTTTCTCATTCTGCATTCGAACTGGCCACTCAGGTGGCCAGGAATTGGAGCAGTTTCCAGATAGACTGGAAGGATGTAGTTTTTGGATGGGGTCCACCTGGGAAGAATAAAATATATTTCATTCATCCTCCAAGCAAATTCATGTTCTGGAGTAGAGGTGCAGAGAGTAGAGGTGCAGAGGGAAGGCAATGAAAACTGAAAGGTAGCATCAAGAAGGGCAACAAGTTATGGTATAAAAAGTCGAGTGAGGTGGTGGAGGAAAAGCCATAAGAAGAAAGGAAATGAGCCCACAGAAGAGAGAAGAAGCCAGGAGGAGGAAGTTATCCTGCTATGGTAATAGAGTAGACCATACTGCCAGCCACTCAATGGTGAGTAACAGGTGAAGGTTAGCTAACCTTACAACCCTGCGGACTAAAGGCCTTGGGTGCTGAAGTCCACAAGGAAGGGTGATGGTCCCCACTTGAATCCATCTTGATGGAGGGTAGTAGCTTCATCAATACTGGCTTGGGGCTGATGACGACTTAATGTGCCAAAAGGGCTCAGGATCAAAAAGTGACTCGCAGAACTGAATCAATGAGGGTGTCATGTTGCGATGCGGAAGGCAGATGAAATGCCACTGCATTATATTCTCAAGACAGTCATCATGGCTGATTGCCAATATTTGGATTCAGATATGGCAACAGAAGAAGGAGTATTAAAAACAAAAAAAGGCAAATTACAAGGGGAGAATTTGGTCTGGCATTTTTCTTTGTGAAACAAATAATGATGCAGCAGTCTAAAATTAATTAGTTAACATAAAATAAGAAAATTAAAAAAATTGTGGGCAGTTTATAGGCATAGCATTTTTGGAATAAATTGCTAGCTTGAATTTTAGTTGTGATACTAGAGTACCCTGAACAAGAACAGCAGGCTAAGGTTAACATTTGTTTTGTTTTATTTTTCTTGATATTATCCTGTGTAAACAAAATCAAAACCATGTTTAGAGTATATAAATCAGTGATCCATCTGCATTTTTAGCAGCAATATGTACTTGGGGTAGTCAATATCCATTTCTGACAACAGAGCAATCACTCTTGATTATAAAACAGCATTGTTTTTTCTCCTACTTAAATGATCAAATGTGGCCATTGTGTGAGCAGCAAAATTACCAAATTTGTGCATGGATGAATCCAGTATCTCTTCAACAATGAAAAACTCTATTGTTGTTGATGAGCACAGTCCATTATCTCCACCCCAGGCAGAGAGAACCTGGGGCTGCTGCTAGTGCAACATTTCTCTCTGCTGATGGTCACCTGGATTCTGGCTTCAGACATTAATCGTCTAGGCAAACTTATGGCACATGTGCCAGAGGTGGCACGCACAGATCTTTGTGCTGTTGCAGGCAAGCCCCACCCCACTTCACTGCTTCCCCACCGACCACTCTCCCTCCGCCAATGGGGAGGCAAGAGGGGAGGCTGAAATCCCACCTGTGAGGCAGCGGCGGGGATGAGGTGAGGCAACCTTACCAGGAGGTGAAGGAAGTGGTGACATCGCACCCATGGGTGGGTGGGTGCACTCGCAGGGGGGCCCTGCATGCACACACATGACATTGCTGGAGGTGCACCAGCGATGTCACATGCATGCATGGACATGTGCGGTGCCTGCCCATGAGCTGCCTCTGCCTTCTTGGGCACCTGGTCTCTAAAAGATTTGCCATCACTGCTGTAGGCTAACAATGATCCCAGCTAGAAGTACCCGAGCCAACCTGAATCATATGTTTATACATAACAGATTGATAAAAGAATGTGGTTTTATTTTCCCTAGCATTTAGAGATTAACCCTCCTGCGTCAACATTTACAAGCACTTTAGAACTTGTGTATAGAAGAGCTGTCGTGCTTCTCTGACAGGTCTGCACTGCTCCAAGCAAAACTATATAATTAATGCCCTGTGAATATTTTAATTTGAATGTTAGGCTCCATCTTTGAACCTAATATTAATTGACTTTTCTTTCAAAGGCAATTCATTTCAGCAGCAATACACCTCAAAGAAATTAATTTAGAAAACCACTCAAAGGAAATATACTTGTCCTTAATGCCTGAAATGCAGACGAGTTTGACTTAAAGAGAAATTGCCATCATTTGAAACCTTTTCTTGTTGCTTTGAAGGGGACTGTGAGCTATATATTTGTTTGAAATTGTTTTAAACTAAAGTCTCCCATGCAGCTTGAAGCAGGTTTCATCACTTGACTATTGTTAAGAATCTGAAAGTCTAGATTTTCATTCACAGTATCACCCCTTTCTTCCAACAGGAGTTCATTATCACAGATGAAAGTGAAAGTTCTTCAGTTTGCATTTGAAAATATCTATGACTAGCAATGGAATAAGCACATAATGCCTTGGAAATCTATACCTAGCTATGGTTTGCAATGTATATGGCAAAAAAGCTGTACAACCACTTTTACACTTACTGTAATAATAATAATAATAATAATAATAATAATAATAATAATAATAATAATAATAATAATAATAATAATAATAATAATAATAATAATAATAATAATAATAATAATCCATTAATGAACATTAAAAGAATATTAATATCCATGCAGGGAAGTGGAGAAATCTCAAAAACCAGTACAGAACCAGGACAAAGAAGAAGAAGAAGAAGAAGAAAAGTGGGGTTAAGAAATGCTTTGCTTTAAAATCAGAAAATTGGCCTGCCCCTAACCACTGCTTCTTTAATCCTACTCTCTTCCAATATTTTAAGATTTCCTGTTGGCTTTCTGTTCTATGCACCCGTCTTCCCATCCCAATTTTCTTTCAGGACATTTTTATTCTCTACAGGGGACACAGAGAGAGAGAGAGAGAGAGAGGAGAGCTTAATAATATCTGTCTCTCACTTTTTATGCAGTTATGATTGCATGTTGACAAATGATTGATTATTCAGAGCCAGAGAAAACATATCATATCTGAAGCAACTGTCAGAATCCCTCAGCTTCCTATGACATGCAGATATAGTTTAAAATAAAGTAAAAACAGTAATATATATTTTTAAAGTCAATACTGGTAAGCATTTGACCTATTTGAAGGTGCATATTTTGCATGTTTTTTAAAAAGAAATGTATGTTTCAAATAAAAGTGTGACTTCAAATGCTCCAAGTCAACTCTTCCATCATAAGGCAAATCTCTCCGCATTTGACTATGTGACTTTTAAATTTTTCCAATGAAAGCATCAGATGCCAAATGCAGACCTCCATATTCATACTGTTTATATGGGAATAAGTAGCGATATCAAGGTACAAGTATGCTTTAGAAATAATGATCCATTGAATCCCAAATGTCCCAGCATAAGAGACTTTCTCTATATTTTACAGAAAAGATATGAAGTTCTGGCAGCAGTAACAGCAGGACACCAGCTGGAGACCGAATTGCTGCCAAATTGCAATATAGATCAACTGAATCGTAGATCTCCTCTTTAGTTTTCTCAGCAGGTTTATCAGGGACCCCACAGTGATGACCAGGCAAGTCCCTCTAGTCAGTCTCATGATGTACAGTATACTTTCTTTATTTGTGTCAGATGCACCACCAGCATATAATAACATACAAAGCTAAAATTAACACATCTAAAAACAAAATAGAATTAAAAAGGGCTAGATGACATCTGCCCAATATCAACCACATCAACAGCATTTCCTCTTGCCAACATAAGGTCCTCCTTAGTGCACATTGAGGGGCATTATGTGCATTGTATCATATGGGAGATAGTTTGTACTTCTCTGTATTCGCACAGGCTGTCATCGACAGAGAAACCCACTTTCTCAGATTAGCCCTTGATCTTCCTACCCTGGCACACAGTCTATTTAAAGCTTTCCACACAGGCCATGGTTGTTCTTGGTCAGGCGGTAGATAGTCATGTGGTTCTGCCCAGTTATCTCGTAGTTCCTTGCTCGCCTTCCATAGTTCTAAGGCAGTCTGTGGGTGCTGGTTGTTTGGAGGGGCAGAAGTTGTGAGGAATTATGCCTTGATTTCAGTCTCTGCTTTGGTGGTTGGTGATCAAATAGCAGGTGTGTTTCTGAGGAACTTGCTTTGACCCACTCTTTCTGAGCAGCACTTTCTTGACAGAATTTTGACGGAGGAATGCCAGTCTCACTGTTTCATTTAGGGCCACATCCACCTTCCCTGCATGCTTTGATCTGCACCACACTTGACTAGCCTACTTTCCTGCAGAGTAACATAAAGCTAGCACAGAAGTATTTAATGTGTGTGGTTGGGCACCCAAACTTGTGCCTGTTATTTTCCTCAGAATATTGTTCCTGGCAAAAACCTTCAGTTTGGTTTTAAGGCAGTGAGAGTTCGATCCAGGGTAACTCCCAGGTATTTGGGGGTGACGCAATGTACTAAAAATAGCTGGTAAGGTTGTGTTCTGATAGTCTGCGAAGATGGAAGTGGAACCCTATCAGTTCAGATGATATTAGAGTGCCTGGACTAGAGGACAGGAAATAAGAAAACAGAACTCAAATTATGTTAGCTCTTTTATACATTGCAGCTCCACTATAATTGGCCATGCCAAGCAGCTGATTAATCTGCTCATTAAATTAATTAAACCTTGCCATCCTATTTATGACCCACATCCCTGTTGGGTGGGATCCACCTGTGCAACAGAAATGATGTCATTAGCAGCGGTGATTGCCTCTGATTAAGAGTGTGTGGTTTTTGTTTAATTTTGGGGTGCACACAATGTCACTGCATCATAAGAAAGCTATTCACACCATGAAATCAGGCAAGGAAGCCTTTAATCAAGAGTAATATGAACATGAACCTGCCAAAATGAAGAGTGACCTATATTGACATATGCCAGCAGAGTCTGTCATACAGGTATGAAGATAGAGAAATTCAAGGTTTCTAGTTCCTTCTTTATGGATCTCTTTAAATTGGACTGGGCATTTCTTCAAGTGGAGGTCACCTTCAAAAAGGTCCTCTGTCAGCTCTTCAAATAGAGAACTCTTTTTTCTACCACATGAGGGCAGCACAGAGCTACAGGGACAACCTATCCCCCATTCTCCACACTATCACAAGACATAAGGGATGCATACTCAGTTTTACCATCAAATTATAATTCTGAAAAATTGTAAGTGAGGTGTTGTGCTCCTGAATTAGGATGTCACTGTGCCATCAAATTTCAGTGGCACACAATTGGGTGTGACTCACAGTGGGATCCAAATGGCATAAAGTGCCCCACAGAATCACTGATGTTCCCAGAATCTAATTTATTATTTATTTCCTTTACATTTTGTATATCTCCTAAGACATCATATAAGGAAGATGAAAAACCACCCTGCTGTAATAATGAAATGAAGGATGATGATCTCACCGGGTGGAAGTTGAATTGGTATTGGACAAATAACTGCACTTCCATCACAATGTGTAGATGTTGGTCAGCCCTCCTTAGACTGAACACATTATTCAGTTGTCTTTTTTCATACTCCCACTTTCTGAAAGCAGACGCCTGCTGTTTACATCTATGTCATGAATCAATTTTATTGCCATTAATCATCACTGGTTTTTTTTTAATTAACTTGAAATTTGGTGACACCAGCACATGTAATATATGAAAAATATTATTCTAGATACTCTTATACTGTGGCTGGCATTTACAGGTAACAGTACCTGTGAATCAGAGTTTCTGAGGTTGGTCTTCTTTTATAAGGTAAGCATGAAGTATCAGCCAGATTCTTCCCAAATAATTTCAAGTTTTGGAAGAAAAAACTTGGAATAGCAGTAATAGCAGTAAAACTTGGGACTGCAGTGGCTCAAGTGTCTAAGACGCTGACTGGGAGGCGGAAGGTCAGCAGTTTGATTCCTGAGTACTGCAGGACGGAATGAGCTCCCGTCTTTGTCTCAGCTCCTGCTAACCTAGCAGTTCGAAAGCAAGAAATTGCAAGTAGATCAATAGGGACCACTTCAGTGGGAAGGTAACAGCGTTCCGTGCGCTCCGGTGTCTAGTCATGCCTGCCACATGACCATGGAAACATCTGCAGAAGCAGACAGCCCTGGCTCTTCAGCTTTGAAACAGAGATGAACACTGCACCCTAGAGTCGGATATGATTGGCTTTTGAGCAAGGGAAACCTTTACCTTTACTAGCAGTAATATGGTAGGGACAAAAGAAATATCATTTAATGAATCTATTATTCATGACAATATTATATATTATTGATGGACTTCTCCTGCCAAGTTCTTTGGTTTTTGGGTTTTGTGAGATTTTTGTTGTTGTTGTTGTTATGGCGGTCTCTCTGTCTGTCCTCATAAAGACAAATGTTACAAGATCATTAGTCTGGCGAGAAGAGAAATGTAGTCTGATGTGTAATGACACATATAAAGTTTTTTTCAAAACATGAGGAAAAATAATAAAGGGTAAGTAAGCAATGTTCTGGAATATCATCACTTGTTATGGTTTTTTTTTAAAAAAACTTGTTTCTGTTCATTTAAACTGCAGCTGAGAACATTGCTTTTGCAATGAAGTATAAATCTGTTACTCAAATGGAATGTGAAGCAAATAATAAGAACTTACCTGCTGTTTTGTAAGGGAAAAAAGAGACCATAACTAAACATGCATGACTTACATAATGTCTAGAAAGATGTAATGTCAGGGTTCTGCATCCTTAATGAGGCTGTGATGTATCCTGATGAACTACCATGGCCTGCCCACTCTGGGTTCAATAAGAATAGATAGAGCTATCACTTCTGCTTTCTCTCACATCTTTTTTTAAAATCAAATATTATTTAATTTGTGTTGTTGTTCAGTCGCACAGTCGATTCCAACCCTTTGCGACCCTATGGACCATCGTTCTCCAGGCGCCTCTGTCCTCCACCATCCCCCTCAGTCCTCCCAGTTCTGTGCCCATTGTGTCTACAATACCATCTATCCATCTCATCCTTGGCCTCCCCCTTCTTCTTTTGCCCTCCACCTTTCCCAGCATAATTGCCTTCTCAAGTGAATCCTCCCTTCTCATTTGATGCCCAAAGTACTTTAGCCTCATCTTTACTATTTGACCTTCCAATGAGCAGTCAGTGTTGATTTCTTCTAAGATTGACCTATTTGTTCTCCTCGCTGTCCAGGGTACCCTCAAAACTCTCCTCCAGCACCACATTTCAAAGGCATCTATTCTTCTGCGTTCAGCTTTGCTAATTGTCCAGCTCTCACATCCGTACATTACCACTGGGAATACCATTGCTTTGACTATTCTAATTTTTGTTTTCAAGGTGATGTCTCTGCTTTTCACTATGTTCCCCAGGTTTCTCATGGCTTGTCTCCCAAGAATCAGTCGCCTTTTTATTTCATGGCTGCAATCTCCATCTGCAGAGATCTTAGATCCTAAGAATGTAAAATCTGTCACTGCTTCTACTTCTTCCCCATCTATTTTCCAGGAACTGATCGGGCCTGTTGCCATTATCTTGGTTTTCTTGATATTGAGTCTCAAGCCAGCTTTTGCAGCTTTTATTTAATTTAATTTAATTTAATTCTCACACTTGTATTTCCATCTGATGATGCAACCTGAGTTCTTCATTCTCAGCCATCTGCACTGGCTCAATGCCAGTACATACAGATATACAGGTGAAACTCAGAAAATTAGAATATCATGCAAATGTTTATTCAGTTCAGTAATGCAACTTAAAAGGTGAAACAAATATATGAGAGACTCATTACACACAAAGTGAGATAGTTCAAGCCTTAATTTGTTATAATATTGATGCTTATGGCTTACAGTTTATGAAAACCCCAAACCTCCCCCCCCCCAATCTCATGTACCCCATAATTATCACATAATCTCATGTAACGAATTAAGGCATGACATCTCTTGCTTTGCATGTAGTGAGTCTATCTCATATATTTGTTTCACCTTTTAAGTGAAATGAATAGACATTTGCACGATATTCTAATTTTCAGAGTTTCACCTGTACAATACATCCCTAACATTTGGAGGGCAACATTCTCTGCTTCTCACATAGCTATTAAAATGAGGAGTGTGTCAGTGGTGCCTAATTCTGTAACATGAACATAGGTAAAAGTAAAGGTCACCCTTGCTCGAAAGCCATAGTCATAGCCGACTCTAGGGTTCAGTGCTCATCTGTTTCTAGCCAAAGAGCCAGTGCTGTCTGCATCTGCAGATGTTTCCATTGACACGTGGCATGCATGCCCCAATGTTGGAGTGCACAGAACACTGTTTACCTTCCCACTGAAGTGGTGCCTATTTATCTACTTGCAATTTCTTGCTTTTGAACTGCTAGGTTGGCAGGACCAGTGACAGAGAGGCAGGCACTCACTCCATCATGCAGTACCTGGGAATCGAACTCCAACCTTCCAGTCAGCAAGTTCGGTGACTTAACCACTTGAGCCACATGAACATGTTTGGATATATATGTCTTAAAGGCAGGCTTTCAAGAATTAACCTCTCTGCTTTGATGTGTGAATCAGTTAGATCTCATGGACCTCTTTGGCACAGAAAGCAATTATACTTAATGTTTCTTAAATGAAGAAATATTACATATAATTACTTTTTACCCACACAGTTGTACAAGAAAGATTTCCAAGGCAACGTTTAAAGATCAAAAGTGAAACCTTCCCTCATTCTCTCACTCTAAAAAGGCATGCCAACAAAAGGCAAAGGGAAATAGGCGATTACAAATTTTGTATGTTAGTTCTTAACTTCATGCTTGATTGGTCAGCAATAAATGGAACACCTTCTTAGAAGCAGCTGCAGTACAGCCAGGTCTTGACCTGATGGAGGATTTCTTTGAGTGGTCTGGGCCTAGTAGCTCTGTGGTTTTGTTGAGAGTCCAATTCCCCGTTGTGTCTCCTTGATAGGAGCTGAACTTGATGATCTGTAGGGTCCCTTCCAGGTATGCAGTTTTAAGATTATTACATTATGATTGTATAAGCCTTATGGTGGTTCATCATTCCTTTTGTGTCAAGAAAGGAGCAGAAGACATCTTATCTCCAATATCATATGGAGGTTTTATCAATGTTATTTAATTGGGTTTCCAAGAAGTATTCTCAGTTTTCCAGGTCTTACCATACTAAGGCTCTCTGACAAGACTTCTCAAAAAACACATAGCACCACTTTTGCTTATTCATTTGTACAAGAAGCAGTCAAATTCTGGCCAGAGTTAAGTTTGATCAGATAATTTTGCACAGCAACGGTGCCATTATGTACATGAATTATAGTTACATTGTATTAACTTTCTGCACAAACTGGTGTTCTTCCAGGGGGGTGGGGGGAGATATTGGTGTTGACCTATAAAGCCTTGAATGTTTGGGGACAAAGCTATCGGAGGGAGCGCCTCTTTCTCAGAAGTTATAACCAAAGCACCCAGGCATGTAAGTGCCAAGTGGTCATACCTAGAGAGGCAAAAAACCAAACAAACAAATAATCGCATTGAGAGCTTTCTCTGCCGAAGTCCTCATCCTCTGGGTTGAAAAGTGGAGATAAGAACTGATCCTACTTTATTAACATCCCGTATTCTACTAAAGACTTACTTTTGACAGCAAGTCTTGATAGAGGGCAGCAGCTTCATTAATACTGGCCTGGGACTCGTGTGGGACTATGTATGCCAAAAGGACTGAGGACCAGAAAGTGACTCGCAGAATTGGATCAGTGGTATGGGTGTTACACTGTGATGCAGAAGGCAAATGGAAAGCCAAAGCATTATATTGTTTCCATAACAATCTTCATAGCTGATCGCCATGATGATAGCCAATGTTTGGAATCAGATACAGCACTTGAAGAAGGAGAAGGAGGTTGATGATCAAGTTGGGAGAAGAAGGGAAGAAAGAAGATCCCCTTGAAGTGAGAAATATGGTGTCTCTGCCTGTCAAATTACAAGCAGAGGTTCTTTCACATCCTTGCCTCAGAGATTCACATCCTCGCCTCAGAATTAAAGAACAAGGCAGATTGTCTTCTCTGCTGGGGGAGGTAGCCACTTTTAGCGGTAACTTTCAATCATATGGTACTGAATTCAGTCAACCCACAGCTGTTATGAAGAGGAACAATAATACGATAGGACTATCTCTGCTAGAGGAAATGGACAAAGTTTTGATCTTCTAAACTCTTCCTCAATCTGCTTCTATCTTCATATTAAGCATGCAAGCCAGAAACTCCTCCACAGGCAAGCAGTGCAAGTTTCAAACCCCCTGGTGACACTATGCTTTAATTTCTTCATTTTATCACTTTCCAAATAAAATGGTGTGAGACAGTTCCTTTAAAATGTACCCTTGGCGCCAACAATACATTTGCTTTTTTCAAATTGGCCCAAATACTCCATTTAAGCCTCAAAGGGGACAGGAAATGGCAGCAAGCCAGAAGCATTTTCGTAGCTTTGCCAAATTAATTTTTGCATTGTATTTTATTTTTCTGAACACATAAAACAAAGAGCCACATCAACAGATCAATTAAGGCAGTGATGTAGAATTTAAAAATAGGTCCACTTGTAGCTCTACTGACTTACAGCTGCTTATATAGCTTTTCTTACTAATTAATGAATGAACTTTGCTTTTAATGGTAATTTAGCTGTCTGCCAATCTTGAGAACCAGCCTATCCCCTTGTAGCCTGATGAGCAAAAGACTTCAGTTGCAAGAATGTAAAAACAATGAGTAATCACAATGTTTTCTTACTGTGTACCACTATTTGTAGTCAAAACAATGATGTTATCATGATAATGTCAGCCTGCCAGATTTAACATTCCAAACCCATGTAGTGCAAATGCAATAGAAATTCTGATTAACTGACTGATATAGGATTAGATTGCATTGGATTTATATACTGCCCATTAGTGGAAGTACTACTTTGGGTGGTTTACAGATTCTCAGTTGGTAGCTTAGTCCAGGGACCATGACCAAAAAAGCCTAATTCTTTGTAATTTCCTTAATCTCCCTCAGTGATTTTAACATCATGGATTTTGAGAATCAGGTGAAACAGCTGGATTCTGAGGGAGAGATTCCAACAAGTATTATGGTCCTCTACCATCAAGGGCTTTATATTCATGACCAGCACCATGAACTAAGCATTGAAACTAACAAGGAACAAATGAAGGCAAGAAAAGATTAGGGATATGTGATTGAATTTACTAGTCCCAGTAATCAGTCTGGCCATTTTCAATTAACAGAGGTTTCCATACTGTTTTCAAGGGCAGCACTAGGTAGTCTGTTTTCAAGATTACCAATGCATGAACCACTGTTGCTAGGCCTTTTGTATCTAGGTAGGGGTACAACTGGGCAATCAACCAAACTGATAAAATACACTCTTGTCCATGGCATATATGTAAGCTTCCATAGATTGCTGGGTTCAGGAATACTCCTGAGCTATGGACCTGCTCCTTCAGGGGAAGTATAACCTCCTCGAGGCCAAGTAAGTTGCCCTTTAACTGGTTCAAAAATCCTCCTAACAGTAGGATCTCCATTGGGAACATGGTTGACCCCTGTTGGGCTCATAGTAGAGCTCCTAAAGGGTGGAGACAGCATTCCCCACCACCACCACCACCACCATATTATCTGGCACTGGGTATTAAGGAAAGACTGAAACTAGCAGAGAGCAGATCCCACAGTCACTAAACGTAATAGCCTTGCCAGAAGAATACCATGGTTGATAGTAACAAATGGTGTTGAAAGATCCAGAAGGAACAAGGTTAACTCTTGTTTGCCTCTCTTAGGAGATTGTCTTGCAGAGTGACCAATGCTGTGTCTATGACATGTGTGGCCTAACTAGCTAGGTTGGCTTTAGGCCGGCTAAGTAGATGTCGGCTAGCTGAAGCAATGTTGTACCCTAATTCTTCCCAGTTTAGGAAGTAAAGGTTGTCAACTGGCCTAAGGGGAAAATAGCACAAGGGAAAAAATTAAAAACCACAAGCCCACCACAATCACCATGGTAACTGAGTTGATAGCTACAAATCAGCAGCTAGCAACCAGCACTAGGGGTTAGGCTGGTTTAAGGGTACTTGTGCCAGCACAAGGGTCTTATGCCCTATCCTAACCCATCCCAGTTTTTCTTAATTTGGAGTTAGGATTGTGTCCAATGTCTGTTAAAAAAATTATGAATGTGACTTGATTAAGAGTTCACTTTGGAACTTAGAGAATACGCCATATTTTTCCCTTGAGTATTTTGAAACATTTTAGTTATAGTCTTATTTTTTTCTTAAGCACCATTTGTTTTTTGCTAGAGTATTTTTAAATACAGTGGTACCTCATACAACAATTTTAATCCATTCCACGGGGCTCGTTGTTGTACAAAACAATTGCTACACGATGCATGCATCGTATAGCGATTTTCCCTATGGGATGCATCATACAATGCTTTTTTTCACTAAGTGGTTTTTCCCATTGAAAAATTGTTGTACGATTTTTTTCCATAGGGAAAATTGTTATGTGGGACACAATCCCCCCCCCAAAAAACACACCTAATTGTTATGTGATTTCTTTGCTATACGGGGCGATTGTTGTATGAGGTTCCACTGTATTGGTATTTACTTCTATTTTACACTTATTTCATTAAGTTTTCATAGCTACATTCCTATATTCTTGTATTAAGTATTTATAGTTAAGTTTTTAAACATTCATTAGATAAACAACTATGTACACATTTATATTTGCTTGCATGTGCCTATTCAATAAAAGGAAGAACAGTAGAGACTTTTTGAATGCTGAGTCTGTCTTGCATGTGGAGCTCTGGGCTTCTGGAGGTTACCCAACCCCTGCCCTAAGCTTAGCACAGGGGTTCACAACCTATGGCCCATGGGCCAGAACCGGCCCCTGATGCCATTCCATCAGGTCCGCAATGACAACCCCCAGAAGCAGGCGTGCTCACGCATGTGCAAAAGCACCCACACATGTGCAAATGCACCCATGCATGTAGAGAAGACAGTCATGTCCCCTCCAGAACTGCTTTTCTCACATATCAGGTCTGAAGAGGGTAAACTCATCAAACCATGAGAATGGGGGAAATTAATGTTTTGGCTTGTGTGGATAGACTTTGTGGACTACAAATCTCCTTTCTTTACAGCTGGTGTTTCATGTGAGCAAAGTAACAACAAAATTGGCCAGTCGATCTTGCTTTTTCCTCTCCATGCACTTAGCCTGCTTGGATACTGAACATCAGAATATGGCTCTCCACACAGTATATCCTTTTGCCTCACCACACCGAGACTGGCAAAGAATTTTTTCCAGGACTTAGATTCAGATTTGGTCTGCTTTAATCCAGACCTCCTAAATGTATCAGAAAATCTAACTGCTTTTGTTCTGTTCTCAGCCAAAACCTAAACTCACCCCTTACCAAATTATTTGCTGATCCCAACAGTAGAAAGTATGTTTATAACTTCAGAAAACAAATATTATCTCTCCTATTTATTGATTGGAATAGTAGAGAGATGCTACCCCCAAAAGCCTTTTGTTCTGCGACGGATAATTTTAGCTATTCTTGGTTACATAAGCTTGTGACTTTAGAATCAACCTTGGGGCAAACAGAACAGCATTTAGCTGTAAGCTAAGATATATATTTTTAAAGAGTGGTTTTCTTATCCAAATTTGTTCAAGGATCA